>JAADWZ010000141.1:0-64180 GCA_023336445.1 Pythium dissimile | reverse complement strand
CCCCCCCCCCCCCCCCCCCCCCCCCCCCCCCCCCCCCCCCCCCCCCCCCCCCCCCCCCCCCTACTGTGGATCGCGCGTGTGTGGTGTTGCTCACGCCTGGTGAAAATTGTGAGGGGTAGCTCAGCGACAGCATGGAGCTCAAGCGGAGCGTGCTCGCGGCGCTGCTCGAAGTGGCGTGCGAGCCGGAGCTCGTGCCCATAATTGCCGCCAACAAAGCGGTCACCTCTCTCGCGCGGTGTCTACGGCTGCGCGCGCACCACTGCCACATCCAAACCTCGGCACTCGAGCTGCTGCTCCTGCTGTGCCGCGACTCTCAAGTGATGTGCCAAGTCATCAACGAGGACGTCATATCCGTTCTTTTCCAAGTGTTGGCTCGCCATGACACGACCAACGAGGCGACCGCTGCGGCGGTAAAAGTGCTCGAAGGTGTCGCGGTGTTTGCACTTTCGAGTAAACTCGATCTAGCGGCGTTTGTAAACTCCAGTGTGGCGTGTCGCGGGCCTGTTGTCGTGCAAGCAGTCGCGACGCACAGCCGGGAGTCGGGTCTGATCGTGCGTGCGTTCCGGTTCTTTGCGACAATCGTGCGCAATCCGACGGCGCTGCCTGGGCTGATCAATGGAGAGACCTTAGAAGGACTGTTGGAGCTCTACATGGGGAGCACATCGGCGTGCGAGCTGGGCGAGCTCTTGAGCGCCACAATCGCTTCGATGAGCCGCTCGACGATCGAGTCGCTTGTCCTGCAGAACGACGACCAGTCACTGCCGGCACTCTTTCTATGTCTTCGACGCCATCGCTCGGACGCTCCGTTTGTCGTCAACACGTTCGCGCTGGTCACGAGGCACGGGGGCAGCAAGAGTCTGGTGCGACTATGGGCTAGTCCGATGAGTCGGGTCATGTTTTTATTTCCCTCCGTCTAATCTGTGTCAAATGTTGTGCTTTGTAGACTACAAGTGCGCAGGGTTGGACGGGTTTCGTCGGCATCGCAGTCGAGATGCTGCTTTTGCGCTGCAGTAGTGATTCAGAGCACTGCCGTCTCGCCGAGGTTCGTCAATATTGGATCTGCTCGTCATTTTGTTGTCACTATTGCATCATCTAAACTGGTCGTGTGTGGCGGCGGCCTACGTAGCTAGTTGATCTCCTCTACTTTCTGCGGAACACACTGCTCGTCCACGACGGAGGAGACGTCGTGCTCGCCTGTGGGGGCCTCGCGCTCTCGCGTGCTCTCGCTGTGCGGTTTCCGATACGAGCAGCTCGCGATGCGAAGCAGGCCGCGCTCGAACCTTCGAGCGAGTGTCTCTCGCTGACCAGTGCGGACGCGCCGGCAGTGGAAAGTATGGCGCGAATCGTCGCTGAGATGCTCCATCGAGCAATTGCGGCGGCTGGGAGTCGCTCGAAGGCACCCACTACTGGTAGTAGTGGCCAGGTCACATCTCGCAACGAGCCATGTGCAGGTGCGGTGCAGGTGAGCCACACATTGCCAAGTCTACAGTCGCTCAGTCGAGGCATGAGCGACACGCTCGTTGGCAGCGAACATGGTGCAAGAGAAGCAGCGGATCCAGGCGAAGAGGACGATGACGATCTCAACGACGACGGCAGCGACTCGGATGATGATGAAGAGGAGTCCGCTCTATATGATTTGAAGCCTTCAAGACGAGTCATGTGCGACGAGCCATTGGATGATCCCTTGGAAGTCGAAGCCGAAGACGATCGCTTTGGCGTTGACAGCAGCGAGCACAAGCAGAGAAACCCACTTGCGCCGCTCCACGCAGACTTTGCAACGGCAGCTCTTCGTCCAGTCGATTTCTCTAGCCTGCACGAGCAAGCGTTTTGCTACGTGGACGATCTAAGCGGCATTCAGTACCCCAAACACCCTGCTCGATCGGCGACAGTTCGACCGGATCCGCGTGGAGCGGAGGGCTCTGTACGGGTGGATACTGCAACAATAGCCGACGGGTTCGACCTTCTCCACGAGCCGCCAGCGCAGCCAGAGCCGTGTAAACCGCCCGAACCGGCGGCGATGGCTTGCTTTGTCGAGCAGGCGTCGCGGCGGCGAGACCAGTTTGTGGCGGCTGATCCAGACTCACGCGCGAGGATTATTTACGAGAACACTGCCGTTTTGTGCACCGACAATCGCACCACCAAGAGAGGAACGGAAGGCGTCGACGACGACGTCGAGGACCATATCATGGATCATGTGGCAGTCCACAACACTTCAGCGTATCCCTACCACGTGCCATGGACGTCACGGGCGTTCGCGGCGTCGTCAGCGCTCACGTTTGACAGCTGGTTCGAGAGCGGCAACTTGGAGCGCGCGATCCAGATCGACGAGTGCGAGTACGACCTCGTGTTGCGGCGCGACCTCCACACCGCGGGCCACACGCAGTGGTTCTACTTTGCCGTGAGCAATCTCCCTGTTCTGGCAGACAAAGATACAGGCTCGGCTCGGCGGCGAAAGTTTCGCTTCAACATTATCAATTTGTGTAAACCCGACAGTCTCTTCAACCAAGGGCTCCAGCCCGTAGTCTACTCGGTGCGCGACGCAAGCGAGCGGCGCATCGGGTGGCGGCGAGCGGGCCAAGATGTGTATTACTTCCCGAATCCGTTTGCAAGAACAGGCGCCTGCGTAGTTGGGAACCCCACCAACAGCAGCGGCAGTAGACCTGCGGAGATGGCTAGTTGTGGATCTGGTCCAGCGAAAGCGCAGACGTTCTACACGCTGACGTTCACGCTCGAGTTGACCAACGCGAACGACACGTACCTCGTCGCGCACAACTATCCGTTCACGTACAGCGACCACCAGCGGCACCTCCAGCGGATCCTCCACCAACCGCGAGCGAGTCGGCGACAGCGCGTGGTGCCGGTCGTCAGGCACAGCGTGCTCTGCTCCACGCTCCAAGGCAGGCCGTGCGATTTGCTCACCATCTCGGATTTCTCGGCGAGTACGCAAGAGCTCGCGGCGCGTCGAGCAGTCTTTTTGACCGCGCGTGTCCACCCGGGGGAGACGCAGGCGTCGTGGATCATGCGCGGCGCGGTGGACTTTCTCGTGGGCGGCAGCGAGACCGCGCGGGTCTTGAGGCGGCTGTTTGTGTTCCACGTCGTGCCCATGCTCAACCCGGACGGCGTCTTCCACGGCAACAGCCGCTGCTCGCTGAGCGCGAGCGACCTGAACCGCCAGTGGCGCGCGCCGTCACCGCAGCTGCACCCGACCATCTTCCACCTGAAGCAGCTGCTGCGCAGCGAGTCGGCAGCTCGAGGCATCGTGCTGTTTGGTGATATCCACGGCCACTCGCGTAAGAAGAACGTGTTCCTGTACGGCTGCGACACCAAGAAGAAGCCGAACCCGCGCGCGCGGCATTTCGCCAAGCTGCTGGCGACGCAGCCCTCGGCCAGGCGGTTTGTGTCGTTTGCGGACTGCAGCTTCAAAGTGAGCCGAGACAAAGAGACGACCGCGCGGGTCGTCCTCACGAAAGAGCTCCAGCTGAGCTGGTGCTTCACGCTCGAGGCCTCGTTCAGCGGTGCGAGCTTTGGCGAGCTGCGGGACGTGCACTTTGATACCACGCATTTCCAGCAGGTCGGCTCCGGGTTTTGTGAGACGCTACTGCCGGCGTGCATCACAGACGTGAGGCTGCGCGACAAGATCGCTTTACTGGTGGATGACCACACGGTTTCGATTGCTGCGCTGGTGGATGCTCAACTATTGGACGCCGGGATCGTCAGCCGCGATGCCAGCTTGTTTCAAACAGGAGCGGTGGCACAGAAGTCCATGCCACGCAAAGATAAGGCGAGTGTAGTGGGGGCGAACGCGCCGCCTGGCGAGGCATCCTCCAAGAACGATCCAACGACGAGTGCATTGAACGCTCGACGGCGGAGAACGCTGGTCGTTCTGTCCGGTGAAGCAGCAGCAGCAACCACAAGCGCCACGACTCCTCGACAGGCCCCACCCAAACGCCTCCCCACGGCGGTGGCACGAAGGAAATCTTCACCGGCCAAGATCGCAGCACCAGCTGCTGCTGCGTCGACTAGGAGTAGTGCGGAGGCAGGCGCAGTCTGGAAGAAGACAGCGGAGCCGCCTGTGGCCCACATGAGACGGCGACACTCGTCGGTTCGAATACCAGACGAAGAAGAAGTGTCGGCGACTACGACAAGCGGTCGACAGAGGCCGCTGCTCGAGTTGCTGGGCACGTTCGTACCTTCCGACGAAGAAGACACGCAGCTGTACAAGCTCCAGACGCTAGTGCGTCAAGCAAGCAGCAGCCTGAGGTCGAGCAGCAGCGTCCTGTCAGCCACACCTGATCCTCCGCCGCGATCGTGCCCTCCTCCGTCAGATACTTTTCTATCTCGTCGGCGGATCATGGCCACGTCGGCTGCTCGAGCTCGTGCCACGGATGATCCGACGGCGTCGCCGTGCCGCGTGAGCGCGACAGACGCTGTGCCAGTTCTCCTGCCGCCGCCCGTGAGCGATGTGCGACAGTTGAGATCGCCATCGAAGCTGCCGTCGTCGAGCCTTCACTTTAAAGGCGCCGGCCGCCAGTACGCGGCCCTCCAGGCGCCGCCGTCCTCAAAGCCTCCCACGCGACCGACCGAACTTGTGGTGAGCAAATGACCTGAACCCACCCGGAAATTGTTCAGTACTCTTGCGGATGTGGTTCATTTTTGTTGGGTTTGATTTCTTTTTGTTGTAGAGATCGGGATCGACGCCGCTGTCAGCCTCTGGCTATGAGCCGCAGCTGCTCAACGCGTCCACGATCTCACTAAGGCACCGATCGTCTGCGTCGATATCTTCTCCCTCTGCAGCGTCGGCCGGGGGAACCGAGCAGACGTTGGCGACAGCGGGAAGACCAGCAAAGATACCAAGTTCGTCGTCTCTTTAGACTGTCTCGGTCTCCCATAACGCAAACCAAACAGCAGTCTATGCTGTCGCCGACACGGCCAGTCGGGCTGCTCCGACGAGTGTGTCGAGCCGCGCGTCAACCTGTACAAGCCGGCGCATCGTGTGCTTGTGGTCATCTTTCAGCGTCGCCAGCAGTTGGTCCTGGCAGCGCTGCAGCTCCGTCGTGATGCTTCGGTATTCATCCACGACTTGGTGGCGCACGCGTCGCTGGTCCGCAAGGCAAGCATACAAGACGTCTCGCTCTGCAAGAGTTGTAAATTAACAGAACAACCAAACAGTCGTGAGCCCTCGCACCTTTTGAGAGACTGGTGTGGCCTCAAATGGAAACGTACGGCGATTTGACTGCAGTCTCTGCATGAATTGGCTCGAGCTGTGCAATCGCCGCGTGCGTTTGCATCGCCAGGCGGCCTGGATCGAACGAGCGCACGCGTTCTTGAGCCGTTTCTGGTGTGCCTGCCGTCGCAAAAGGTACAGGAACCGGCGATCGCGCTCGCCCAGCGAGAGGAAGCTGAACACGGCCGAGCTCTAGATCCGCCGTTTCAAACAAATATACCACCACCGCAGGGTCAGCGTGGAAAGTACGCACTGTCAAGGCACGTACAACACCAACCCACCAGCACACCAAACAGCAAGATGCCCATGAGCATCCCGCCGAGAATGAGCAAAAGCTGGCCGGCGAGGGTCTCGGCGACCACGTCGCCGTAGCCGATCGTGCCCATGGTCAGCATGACCAGCCACATGGCGTTGGCGAGCGGCACGAGGTTCGGGTTCACGGGCGTCTCGACGATTGCGAGCGCGTACGACGTGAGGAATAGCGTGCTGCAGAGCGCGACGAGCAGCACTTTGAACGGATGCGAGTGGAGAAAGCACTTGACGGCGAACAGCGAGCTCTGGGTGTCGACGTGGTGGACCACGCCCAAGTAGGACGTCCGGTAGCTGCCATGTATGGATGAATCGGTCACTCAATGGGCACTAAATCAAAAATTAATACACCTTTGGCTCGCGTACCTGGTGAATTCCGACAGATTGAGGATCACGCGCGGCAGCATGTAGAGGCGCACAAGTGCAAAGAGCCCTAGGATTTCGTACCTACAAAGACCGGGTATGTAAGCTCCATGTGCAGGGCACATATTCACACAAACAGTCTCCATCGTACGTACGGGTACGAGTACACCATGTAGCAGCTGCCACTGTCGGCCTGGAACGGTGCGGCGCACCGTGCCGTTAGCGATGGATGGTCCATGTAATACTTCCACTCCCAGACTGTAAATGTGCCTTCAATTCCGGGTGGCACGCAGATCGCACACGCCACGAGTTCCGCGAACAGCGGAAGAAGCTGCCTGGGCATGCGGAAGGGCGACACGTGGGGAGGCAAAACGTTGCGCATGATGAGGATCTCGCGGTTCAATGTGAAGCGCCACACGACCAGCGCGAGTAGCAGCAGCGTGAGCGCGGCGTTGGCCACACGCACCACGAGCTTGGCCGACGAGCTGGACGCGGACTCGTTGTCGATAAACACGAGCAGCACGCCCATCTACACAGAATTAGAGCTACCCAGTCATCTACAGGCTCCATCACACTGCATGCAGAATGCGCTCGCTCCGACCATGGCGACGATGAATGCGAGGTTGTCCACGAGGCGGCGGCGCTCGTAGCGCTGGTGGATCGTGTAGATGGTCTACAGCCACACACACATACACACACACACACAGTATTAGTTAGAACACGTCGCCATCGTGCATCTACGTGTGGTCTGCAGACTGCGTGCCTACCTGGATCGCGTTGGCTGCGAAGCGCAGGTCGCTGGCGTCGCCGTTGGGAGAGGCAACTGAGCTGGCGGAGCCCGGCAGATACGCGCTCGCGCGCCGCGCCAACGGTGTGGGACGCGCGCGCACTTCGTTGTGGACGTGCTTGTGGACCTCATCGCGCTGCTCTTCCAGCGTCGAGCTCTTCTTGCGCAGCACGGTGGCGCGGTTGGGGGACGCCAGTGGCGACCGGATCCTCATGTGGCTTCCTGTAGCTCCTCGCTTCGAAGAGGTGGCTTCAAAATCAGGCGCAATTTTGCTATATACACGTCGAATGTCTCCCACTATTCAAGCGTCATCTCTCACTATAGTGACCTATCAGTGACATTTGCAGTTCTGCGACAGCGTGATCAGCAGCAAGAGGATGCGGCCGTCACTGGAGACCGGCGCGGTCGTGGAGATCGCCCACGCGGGCTCGGCACTGCGCTTCCGCGCGCTCGTGGAGGCCAGGAGTGATGACGTAAACAAGTCCAACGCGGCGGCGGTGGTGGCGCCCGTGGTCTCTCTGGGGCGGCTCGACCGGCCGTACGAGAAGCTCCGCGTCGCGCTCAACGGCTCGGCTTCGTGGGCCGTCGCGGCCGCCAGGTTCACGGCGTTGCAGTTCGAAGCCGTTAATGGCGACGACAGCAGCGCGACTACGGAGATGGCGCACGCAGCTGTGCGCGTGCGGTTCAAACCGGTGGCGCATCAGAAGAAGACGAATCGAGCCGGCGGCATTGGCTGGTATCTTGGTGTTGTACAGCTCGGTGGCGCCAATAATGTTCTCCACAGCCCACCAGAACTTGTAGGCGACGCCCCGAAGGACGACAGCAGTGTATTCACACTCGTGGTGGTGTCGATGCGCGGCGCGTTCGCGCTGGACGCTCAGCGCACGCTGTTCCACGGCGCGTTCCGCCGTGCGCCGTCGCGGCTGCTCACCGACTCGCAGCGCCTCGCGTTCATGCGCGACGGCTTCCTGCAGATCCGCGACGCGGTGCCGCTCAAGCTCGTCAACACATTGCTGCGCCGCATCAACCACGAGCTCGGTGTCCCGGGCCGCATGGTGGACGGCGGCGTTGAAGGCTCGGGTAAGCTCGCGGGTAACGTGTCCAACTCGGACGATCTGCTCGACTTGTTCTACCAGTCGGACGCGCGAGGCTACGCCGAGGCGCTCGTGGGCGACGGCCAGATTGTTCCGCCCCGCGGCGGCCAGATCGCGCTGAGGTTCCCCGACCTGGGCGAGCCTCGCGATCCGCTTGGAACGGAGTGGCATACCGACGGCATGCGACAGGGCAGACGCCACCCGTTCACTCTGCTGCTGGGCGTCACACTGTCGGACGTGCGCGAGCCACTTGCTGGCAACTTAACAGTCTTCCCAGGCTCCCACCGGATGCTCCATCCACTGCTGCGTGACGACGGCACGCTCGACGGGTACGCTGACGAGTGCTATAAGGCCGACAGCGTCTGGGGCGACGGCACACTGCCCGACCTGGGCGTGCCGCAGCAGCTGCTCGCCGCGCGAGGTGACATTGTGCTCGCGCACCCGAATTTGGCGCACCGTGGCGGCCTCAACTTCTCCCCCGACATTCGCTACCAAGTGTACTTTCGCCTCAAGCACGTGGACCACGAGGCGCTGCAGAACCACTCGGCCGAGAATCTGTGGGTCGATCTCGAAGGCCTCCACCATCTACAGTAGTACTACCTGCCAGCATCATCAAACAATAGAACTGAAAGCAATTCGAGATGCGGGCAAATGATGTCAATTATCGGCTACAGCGGCTGCATTGACCTATTGTCCATGGTGGTAGGTTTTTCTTCTTTTTCCGCGAGAGATTAAGCGATACTGCAAGCGGCTCAGGACGCGCGAAACAACACATATTTCATATATCATACCTTGCTGCTGTCCGTGCCTATATTCTACCTTGGACCTGGGCGTCGACAGTCGCGCTTCCTTGGTTAGACGCCATCGCTGTCGAGCCCGGCTGCCCCACCATGCCGCCTCGCGACGGATCATACATCTTCTGCGCATACGGCGCCGCCATCTCGGTCGGATAGACGTTCTCGGCGTTCGGTGGCCGCTTCGGGTCGAAACCGGCACCGTTGGCAGGCGGGCGAGGGGCGCCTGCCGCCACTTGCGACACGATCTGCTGCTGCGAGCTTGTGGACGCTAAAATGTCCTGGAAGTTCATTTTTCGCCGCCGCGCGTCCGCAAACTGACCCATGTCTAACGTGTGCGAGCGCGAGTCGCGCGCCTGGCCCATCGGCGGCCCTGGTCGGCCACCAGGTCCTCCAGGAGCTCCGGGCACGGGCCGCCCGGTCAGCGACGGTAGACCTGACGAGCCAGGTGGTGCACCCACTGGCGCCGGGATCGACGGCTGCGGTGCACCCTGGCTGACAGGCGGAGGGTATTGGGCACTGTTGATCGAGAGCGTGCGCATCGGGCGCGCCGGATCTCCACTTTCGTACCCCTGGCTGTGAAGTGGCGGCGGGTAACCTCCTCCCGCTCCTGGGTAACCAGGCGGTGGCATGCCACCTCGGTAGCCGTCGCTGCTGTCGCGACGCACCGCGGGCGGCGGAGGAAACTGCGAGTTGCCCGGGCCGGGGACTGACGACCGCACCGCCGGTCGCGGCGGGAACATGGGGTTCCCCTGGGACGGGATGGAGCGGCGCTCGCCGTAGGCTGGCGGCGGCGGATAGATTGAGTTGTCGCGAGACGGGATCGAGCGGTACGCTGGGTGGCCGTGCTGTGTCCCATACAAATTCCAGGTGAGTTTGTGGAAGCCATCAACTGTCATGTTGGCGCGTGGACTTACCGGCATGGCACCAGGAGGAGGCTGCTGCTGCTGCTGCTGCGGTGGCGGCGCTACGGACTGGAGCGGCGCGCCGAATCGACCAACGTTGGTCTTGAACCAGAGCTCGATCTGCTGCACGTCCAGCCCCGTGTCGCGTGAGAGCTGGAGCTTGTCCGAGTCGCCTGGGACCGGATACTCCATGTGGGCGTGGCCGGCGACCCACTCTTGGAGGATCTGGAGGCAGCGCGGCGACAGCATCGCGCCGCCGCGCCGGAAGCGCTTGTCGGCGTGGCCCATGCCGTCGGCGTCTAACCCCTCGGGCGCCATCTCGTGGACGCGCTTGCGGATGCGCATCGCGTCGATGTAATCGTCCATGTCGTGGGGCTTGGCCGACTCCGAGACCGACCGCATGACACGAGGAGGGTACGCGTGCGGCGGCGGCGGCGCAACCGGGTACCCTTGCGGGCCTGTGGCCATTGGCGGCGGCATATCGTACGGGTGGTGGTACCCCATCGGCTCGCGCGGGTGGCCCGGTGGGCCAAGGCTGCCGCCGTCGAACGAGTGGCGGATCGCGGCCCGCGGCGGGTACGGGCCGTCACGGTACGCGGCCATGGCGGGCGGGGCGCCGACAGGAAACCCAGGCCCGCGCGTCTTCTCGTACTCCATGGCGGTCTGTAGCTGTCGCGAGTGCTCCCGGCGCATCATGGGCTTCCAGATGCGCTTCCGCGCATTCGTGAACCAATTGGTGAGCTGCTTCATATTGATGCCTGTCTTCTTGAGCAGCATTTGCTTGTCCTAACCATGTGGAGGGTCATAAACAAATACAGCGGTTAGTCACATGGGTAGACCACGTCTAAACCGAGACGAGACTAACCTCGTCCGTCGGGTACGGGTGCTTGACATGCTCGGGCGAGAGCATCCATCCTTTGAGGATCGCAACCGTGTGCGGCGGCAGCTCGCGACGCGACTTTTTAGACGTCTTCTTGTCGTCGTCGTCGCCCTTGTCGGCGTCGCCGTCCTTGGCGGCTTTGTTCTCGTCGTCGTCGTCATCCTCGTCGTCGTCACTTTCGCTCTGCTGCTGTTTAGACTTGGCGGTCGTCTTCGTCGGTTTGTGGCCGTTCGCGGGGGTGTTCTCGTCCGCGCGAGTCTCAGCCGTGGCCGCCATCTTGTGGAGCGCATCCGCGCCACGCGGGCTCTCCACGGACGCCGCCATCATTTGCTTTGACGAGTGAAGTCTGGGGGGAAGAAGACGGAGGAGGAGGGGGAGTAGTAGCTCCTGGAGTTGGCTCGGGTCTGGTTGTGGACAAGGGCAGGGCGGGGAGTGCCACTGTTGTGGCGTTGAGATTCTGCGCGCGTCCTCGTCCGTCTTCGCGTGACGGGCGTTCTTCCGGCTGGCCGCGTTCTCTCCCTTGTTCGCTTTTGGGTCGCGTGGTCGCTTCGGCTGCGGGGTGTTGACCTGCTGGTGATCTGATCGGAGCGTCGACTCAGACGCGGAAGAACGAGCGGGCAGCGACGACCAGCCAATCAGCACGCGACGCATTCCTGTCAGGGACATGTCACCAGCGGTCAACTCTATAAACCAATAACCCTCTCCATTTCGCTGGTTCAAAAGAGATTCCCAAAGGGGAGAACAGCCCAGAGGAAAACGAATAGAGGGCAAAGAGGCAGTTAACGCAGCGACTGGGCCTGTCAGATTGGCGGAGAGAACCTTCGAAATTCCATGCACCTTACGAAGTGAAAGCCCATCGGGGGTAGGGAATACTCGCTGCCTTTTTCTTTTGCGGTCTAAAATTCGCGATGATGAGAACAGGTTTACACCATGGAAAATCTACAGATCGTGTAACTCTGGAGTGTCGGGACGAAGGGACAGACTTTTTAGGCTACAGGGGAAGTTTAGTCGTCCCAATCCACCATCTGACCGGTGGTAGCACCAGTCTACAGTAGACTACTGAAGCGCTCAACACTCGCCTGATCCCCCAGGTGGTGGCCGCGTTGCGTTCCTCATAGACCCTCTGTGACAGTGGGTGTCTAAAGTTTAGACATATCTTGTGGGTTGGGCAAACCCATTTGTGGTCAGAATCCTCTGGAATCCAGAGACTGGGTGTGTTCCTTTTGACGGACGGTTCTTCTTTCTTGGGAATCTTTGTGTGAGTCCTTCCATCTGTGGAGAAGAGAGACGACGCGATCCTAGGCCAAGGATTCCATCAGCTGACCTCTCAGTCACCAAACCATGACCATCAGTCTTCACGCTTAAACCCAACATGGTGTGTCCCACTCCACTAAAGTCCCTCGAATTTTGTGGAAAATTGTGTGAGCTACACAACGTAGCACTTATCTGAGGTGGGACACTCCATATTGGGGTGTTGGGAACGGGAGGAGCTCCAACATGGCATCCCCCGCGATGGACTTGGCTCGTCAACGCTGCGCTGCTAGTGCGCGAATCTCGCTGAAATGGACCGCAGCGACCTATGTATACATCCGTACCGCAAGCGCAAGTTCTTCTACGGACTGGCTGCGCTCTTTGACGAGCCGCCACCCACGATCCAGAGCCTGAAGGATCGGTTCCCCAACGCCGCGGCGGAGGCCACAGATGATGAGCTCTGTCTCGAGTCCACGCTCGAAAGCAACGCCACCGGTCTGCCAGCAGGGCCTCCTGTGTCACACAGCGACCACACTACTGCAAGCTCCATCGTGGACAAGACGCTCAGTCCGTCGCAGGAGCCAGAGGAGGACTCGTTCGAGTATGTGGACTTTGACAAGTCGCGCGCCAGTCTCGAAAGCGCTGCGTCTGTCCGCATGCTACCGTCGCAGAGCTCGCTCCACGAGTCGATGCAGGACAGTCTGCTCTTTCTGCCGCACGACGCGAACGCCCTAGCGAGCATCTCGTTGTCGGCGTCGCAGGTGCGTGACCAGTCGCACGACGCTCACCACTCGAGCCAGCCGACGATCCTTAGCCTGGGAGCCGCCGAGCGGATGACGGAGCTTGCGGACTACTACGACTTAGACCGATACTGCGAGGCGGTGCCTTGCTGGGCATTCGAGAACCAATCCAGTTGTACGCTGCATACCGAGGCGATTCGTCGCCCTATGCTTCTGTTCTGCCTCCAAGCGCTGGACGAATTAATCGCCTCATCGTTGAGTGCGCAACGGCATGGCTCGGTGGTGGAGTGCTGTCGACTGGCACGTATTGTATTCGCGTCTATGTGGGAGCAGGACGTGCGTGGTTTGGGGAGAGGAGGCGATATTGTCATCTCGGACTATCTGTCCGGGAAGAACTCGCTCCCAGGCGTGGCGCTCACAGTCTGGAAGGTAGTCGACTCGTGCTGGGCCAAGCACAAGCAGAATTTCTTCCACGACCAAGAGTTGTATTTTGTGGAGACGGGCGCCGCACATACATCGGTACCGATCGAGCGATGGCGGCGGCGGCGCCAGCTTCTCCAAGTGTACTCGCTCAAACCAAGCCAGGCAAAGCACCTGGACATGGAACCGCTCCTGGACCAGCGAGCACTGTCCGATCAACAGATTGAACGCATGACACGAGGGTCTGGATCCGTGGACGCAGTCCAGTTTGGTCTCCAGTATCTCCAGCAAGTGCAGAAGAAGCAGGCCGGAGCCGTCAGCGCCTCGTGGAGTCGCGATCTGCTAAGCCAAAGCGAGTTCAAACTCGCGTTTCAAGCCATCGAACTGCACCTAAGGCGCTGGTCGAGCGACGTCCAAATCTTTCCGTGCGGATCGTTTCCGCGCAGTGCAGCATTCGGCTCGGTGATCGACGTGCTGGTTGGATTGCCCGAGCACGAGTCGGAGGACGGAGCGCCCCCTGTGATCTCGGTCTTGGACGCACTGTCGAGCTCGAGCATTGTGTCTCGCGATAGCATACACCAGCTTTCGCCCAACCGAGCGCTAGCTGTGGTTCCATACAAAACGGCACTCGTGATTTTGGACGTCAAGGTCTATCGCCGTCCATGCAGCTGGTTTGCTCTGCTGTACTACACCGGACCTGAGAGCTTTACACGGGCGTATTTCACGAAGTTGCTCAAGCGATCGCTGAATGAACTGAGTGTTGTGAACTTTGACCACATCTACGAGTGTGTGGTGGACCAGCTCGGCCTTGAGGCCATCGCCGCCATTGACAGCGAGAAGCACCTGTTTGACCTGGTCGACAGCGAGTACATTCTACCACCGCAGCGCATGTAAGGAATTGTTAATCACTGGGAATAGAGTATTTATTATCGCCTTGGACAAGTGCCTGTGGGGGCTCTGTAGAAGCACTCGTCCAACACGAACACGGGTTCATCTGACAGTGTTTTGGTCTACTTTGGCGGCATACGAAGCGCGCCATCCAGTCGGATCGTCTCGCCGTTGATCATCTTGTTCTCAATGATCGACTGCACCAGCTGTGCGTACTCCTCGGGCTTGCCCAGGCGGCTCGGGAAGGGCACGGTCGCGCCGAGCTGCTGCTGGACCTGTTCCGGAAGACCCGCCAGCAGTGGCGTGCGGAACAGACCTGAGTTCAACAGCAAACACAAGCGTCAGCACTGGAGTCCGGTCGAAGCAACGGAAAGTTTAGACGCACCGGGAGCAATCGTGTTGACGCGGATGCCGTAAGACGCGAGGTCGCGCGCGAGCGGCAGCGTCATGCCGACGATCGCGCCCTTGCTGGCGGCGTACGCGACCTGGCCGATCTGGCCGTCGTAGGCCGCGATACTCGCCGTGTTGATGATCACGCCACGCTCACCGCACTCGAGGCCGCGCGTCTTGGACATGCTGTCATAGGCAGAACAGAGAATTGTGAGCATTATGTCTGGTCGCTCAACAGAACTTAAACAACAAGAAACGCACCGCTCGGCCGCGAGGCGCGCAACGTTGAACGAGCCGACCGTGTTGACGGTCAGCGTCTGCTGGAACTGGAAAAGCTGGTGCGCTCCTTTTTTGCCGAGCGTCTTGATCGCGTACGCGATGCCGGCGCAGTTGACCGCCACGTTCACGGGCTGGCCGAACGACGACTCGGCCAGGTCCAGCGCCGCCGTGACCTCGTCCTCGTTCGTCACCTACAGCACCCACCCACCAAAATCACCATCAGCCAGTCCGTCCGTCAGTCAACCGTGAATTTCCTTTGGTCCTGTTCTCTCGCCCATAAAAGACTCACATCCGTCGGGTGGAAGTGGGCGTTCGGCCCGAGCTCGCGCGCGACCGAGCGGCCTTCGCTGGTCGGCAAGTCGCAGAGGATGACGCGCGCACCCTGGTTCACGAAGCGCGTGGCCGTCGCGCGGCCGAGTCCGGAGGCCGCGCCCGTCACGAGCGCCACGCGGTTGGCAAGAGACATGGCGGTGGTGGTCGAAGAGCTCAACTCAAGAAAGGGGGAAACTGGAAAATGTGGGCCGCTGGAGGCTTCGATTGGATATTCGTCAACGAGCTTCGTGCCGTCAGGCTTGAAGTTTGGACGAGCAGCTCACCTTGTTTTGAGAATATTCCCTGAATGTCACTTAATCGAGGCTTGGTATGTCACTAAAGTGCGGTTTGAAGAACTCGCCAACTGACCACGTGGAGCTGAAAAACATTGGGGAAATGAAGAGCTCCTCGGGGCGGTGTGGCGACGTGGAGCTGCCGCTGTCGGTGTTGGAGCGCGTGTTCCGCCACTTGGAGCTACATGGGCTGAAACGCGAAGGAACCGTGTTGCTCTGGCTCATGCTGCTGCTATTTCGGTGGCTCGTGGGGCTCCACGCGTACTCGGGCGCCGCGACGCAGCCCATGTTTGGCGACTACGAAGCGCAGCGCCACTGGATGGAGATCACGCTGAACCTGCCCGTGTCCGAGTGGTACTTCAACTCCACCGCCAATGACCTGCTGTACTGGGGGTTAGACTACCCACCGTTGACAGCGTACGTGTCGTATGCGTTCGGAGCGGTCGCTGGCCTTGTCGAGCCCGAGCTTGTGGCGTTCGAGACGTCGCGCGGGCTCGAGTCGCACACCAGCAAAGTGTTCATGCGCGCGTCTGTCGTGGTCTGCGATGTGCTGCTGTTCGTCCCGGCGGTGCTCTTGCTCGTGCGCAGAATGGGCCGCGGTCAGCTGTGGCGCCAGAAGATCGTGTTTGCAGCGGCCGTGCTCTTGCAGCCGTCGCTGCTTCTCATCGACCACGGCCATTTCCAGGTGCGATAGTTCGACTGTGCTGATTTACCATTCAACGTTGATACTGACCTGGTTGTGCTATCTCAGTACAATAACGTCTGCCTGGGGTTCACGGCGCTTGCGATCGCTCTGCTATGGAAGGATCAAGAGTTCCTCGCCAGCATTGCGTTCTCGCTGGCGCTCAACTTTAAGCAAATGGCGCTCTACTACGCGCCCGCCGTCGGAGTGTATCTGCTGTCCAAGTGCATCTACCGTAGCAATTTCGTTCTGCACGTTTTGAAACTCGGGATCGCAGTGGTGGCGACGTTTGCTCTGATGTGGTTCCCGTTCTGCATCTCCCCACGCGCTGGTGAGACGTGTGTGTCGTCGATGGGCCAAGGTGCATACCTTTCTTCGTGCTTTCTGTTCTGCACAATTGTGTATGATGCTCACTTCATTGTGTGCTTGATTGGTACAGTCGTGCATCGCATCTTCCCATTTGCGCGAGGGCTCTTCGAAGATAAAGTTGCCAATGTGTGGTGTGTTCTCGACCTCGTACTCAAGCTCAAGCGCAAAGTGGACCCTGCGTTGCAGATGCGACTGTGGTAAGCCAAAGACCTTTTTTTTTGTCGGTTTGTTGTCGTTGTGGTAACGTGTCTGCCTTTTTCGCTCAGCACTGCACTGACGTTCGTTGGATTTTTGCCGTCCGTCGTGGATCTCCTGCGTCGACAGCCCAGCAAGTTCCGGTTCCTCTTGGCGCTGGCCAACAGCTCCCTCTCGTTCTTTCTGTTCTCATTCCAAGGTACGATCTACTCAATTGTTACATTTGTTGTGACCCTACTACGTCAGGGCTGGCTAATCGCACTGATTTTTGCGGATAGTCCACGAAAAGTCGATCTTGTTGCCGCTCCTTCCAATCTCGCTGCTGTACTCGCACGCGCCGCTTCTGTCCTCATGGTTCAGCTTCCTCTCGACATTCAGGTCCGTCTTCCCCCAGTGTTGTGGATGATCAATGTGGTGCTCACTGTTCCTTGCCGCAGCATGTTCTTCCTCCTGGCCAAGGACGGCCTGGTGATTCCGTACGTCGTATTGATAGCGCTGTATTTTGGATTTGTGCTGCGACCCGCTCTCTCCACTGCTGCGTCCACTCCGCGCAACCTTGCTCCAGGGCACGACAGCCATGGCTTGCCATCGTCAGTGCTGCGGTTGTTCGTTGCGGTACGGTGTCCGTTTCTGGAGGTTATACCTAGTACTGTGGTCTAACTTTTGTCGCTGTATAATAGCTCTCGATTGTCGGCATGCTCGCGATCCATATCGCCCAGGCGACCATCGCTGCGCCAGCTCGCTACCCGCACATCTTCGACTACCTGTTCGCAGCGTATTCGTGTGGCCATTTCCTTCTCACTCTAGGCTTCTGTACGTACTGGCAGTGGACGACCATCGATGCTGACGAAGGATTCGTCACGGCAAGCAAACAGAAAAGCGAGTAACCAAAGGAACCGTCAACATGACAGGGGGTTAGAGCATCCTCACCCTGCGAATTAAAGGCATCCACATTTACAAGTGAGACTAAGTCGACTTGACAAACTTGAGCTCCTGCTTTAGGCGTGCCTTTTCGTCCTTGTACGCTTGCATCTACAGATCCAGCGAGTATGAGAACCACGGAGACACTCTCTGATCCACAGCGCTGATTCTTTTCTCTCGCGTACCATCTGACGATCTTCCTCTGTGAGAGGCTTGCGAGCCTTTTTTAAGTCCGCAAGAAATGCGGCCTCGTTCTCGCGGGCTTCGGTCAGCAGCTTCTCGATCGAGGCCTTCATCTCTTCCTTCGGCACGTCGCCGCGAGGTACGGGCAAATCGTCTGACAAAGAGGAGATAAGTAGTGGGATCGAGTGTGAAGTCGAAATGGTGCTTGGCTGGCAAACGTACCAGTCAGAGACGGAGGCGCGGCGGCATCCGACTCAGTCGCCCTGCAAGAGAGCAAACAACCATCCGCATGTCAGCCTTTGTTTTTCAAATACTGCTCCACATCCGAATCTGGCCAAACGCTTACTGGATCAGAATCTCCTGCTCCTTCTTCCCCAGCGAGGTTGGCTTGTACCCGGCCTGCTGCGCGCGCCACGCCTCGTACTCTTCCAGGCTCATGCCGTGGCCCTTGGGCTCCTGGATCGGCAGAAACCTCTTCACTGGCTCGGGTAGAACGTCCGGATCGTAGTACACGTAGGCGATTCCACTGAGCACACCAATCGCCCACGTGAGATCGCAGTGTCTAGACGGTTAGACCTCGACACGAACAGCTCACCCAACAACGGCACCGAGCCCCAAGAGCGTGATCGCGACCGAGTTGTCGTTGCCACCCGCGCCCGGCGGTGCGTACGAGCTGAAGCGTCTAACCTGTCGGATCTGTCGCAGAAGCTACGCGCCAACATAATCCTCTTGATCAGTGCGCTGATGGATTTGTTCCTCCATGCCGCAAGCCATCGCGTAGCTCACCCGCATCTTCCGTATGTACTGTAGCTCTTGATCCAGAACTTCCGCTCCAGAGAAGTGTATCAATCTCATCTTTGACACTTCAAACAAGGCAGAAGACCACCTGAAAATAGGTTCAACTAGGCCAATTGTCCCCAATGTAGTGTTTGAGCAAACCGGTTTAGGGGATTCGCGAAGCTTGCAGTCTCAACATGATCACAGCATTCACTGTCCGCTGGGGAGCTCCGCCAATGCTCGGCCGCCTCGCCTCTCGCGCCGCCACAATCCAACGCCGCTCCTTCGTGGCCAGCCACCAACACTCACGCACCATGAGCTCCGCTACGCCAACCTCCTTCAAGATCGCGCTCTGCCAGATCCTCGTGGGCGACGACAAGCTGCGCAACATCGCCAAGGCGCAGCAGGTCGTGGCCGAGGCCGCCGCCAACGGCGCGCAGGTCGTGTCGCTGCCCGAGTGCTGGAACTCGCCGTACGCGACCACGTCGTTCCCGCAGTACGCCGAGGAGATCCCGGCCACCAAGGCGCAGCTGAACGCCGACGCGCACCCGTCCACGCTGGCGCTGTCCAAGCTGGCCGAGAACAACAAGATCTTCCTCGTGGGCGGCTCGATCCCGGAGCGCGACAATGGCAGCATCTACAACACCTCAGTGGTCTTCTCGCCCGAAGGTGAGATCCTGGCCAAGCACCGCAAGGTGCACCTCTTTGATATTGACGTGCCCGGCCGCATCACGTTCAAGGAGTCGGACACGCTCTCGGCGGGCAACTCGGTCACGGTGTTCGACACGCCGTACTGCAAGATCGGCGTCGGGATCTGCTACGACATCCGCTTTCCGGAGCTGTCCATGCTCATGAGCCGCCAGGGCGCCAAGGTGCTCATGTTCCCGGGCGCGTTCAACCTCACGACCGGACCCGCCCACTGGGAGCTGCTCCAGAAGGGGCGTGCCGTGGACAACCAGCTCTACGTTGCTGCGGCGTCGCCCGCGCGCGGACCCGAGGGCGGGTACCAGGCCTGGGGCCACTCGACGGTCGTGTCACCGTGGGGTGAGATCGTCGCGACCACGGGCCATGGTGAAGATATCGTGTATGCCGACCTCGACCTCGACAAGGTGGACGAGATGCGCCGCAACATCCCGACTTCCCACCAGACTCGTACGGACCTGTACGAGCTCGTGAAGAAGTAAGCGGAAGGTTTTTATGCTTTTCCGTGGATGCTGCTTGGGATAACGAAATTTGCACCAATGTGGAATGTTGAAACGTCTCCATGGCTTATTTGAATCGGTCCAGCCACGCCATCTCCTTATCAAACAGAGCGCGGGTCTCTACGCTCCCGTTCTCCTTGTATCTCTTGAACTGGATGATCGGAGAATACTGATCGACACCAACAACATCAAAAACCACTCGTCAGACGTTGCGGCGGACCGTCCATCTATCACATCGCATTGGGTGGGCTGTACCTTGAGATTGAGATGGCGCGTGACCGACATGCGGATAAACTTTTCAAGCTTCTCGAGTCGCTTCTGCACGCCCTCCACTTTCTTCTTGCCGATGACCTGGTTCTCCGAGTTGTGTCGCGCCGGCTCCCAGTACAGAACCACTCTTCTCAGGTCGGGCGCGGCGCTCGCCTGCACACAATCAAAAGCGTTAGCCCTCGCCTTGTATCAACACGACCACCAACAAACCCACCTCCACCAGGTGAGCAAACACGTCCGTTTCAATGAGATCGGAATCCTCGAGCAACAGGTTCTGCACAAAGCCCATGACGGTCAACTCGACGCGCTCCTGCCGGTGCGATATGCGCTCCGGGTCGAGTTTCTTGACCTTCTTTTCCAAAGGAGCAGCAATCTTCGTCTCTGTGTGGCAAACGCACTCAGGTCAGCAAACCCGGCCGCTGGTTGTCCGTTTAGTAACAGTAATCAGTTCGTACTCGGAATGGCCATGCCTTCGGCATTTTTGCCGCCACGCGGCTTCATCGCATCAAAGTCGTCGAGCACCTTGAGCAGTCGCTTCTTCGGGATCCGCTCAGCGCGGTCGATTTCTTCTTCTTCGTCGTCGTCGTCGTCGTCGTCGCCGCTCTCGTCCGCGCTGTCACGGTCCGCGTTCGCGTAAACAGTCAACTCGTCCTCGCGAACCAATCGCCGACCGAAATCCTTCGAGCCCAGCACAAACAGCTCCTCCACCCCTTCCAGAAACTCTTGCGTCTCTTCGTCGTTGTCTTCGTCGTCGACGTCGTTGTACGCCTCTTCCATCTTCGCCAGCAAGTCTGGGTTTTCGTCCAGTTCGTCTTTCGTGAAAAAAGTCGCCTTCTTCTTGGATTTCCCGACTAGAGCGCTCTCCTCGCCTTCACTATCTCCCTCATCCTCATCTTCGTCATCACGGTCCTACGAAGAAAGCACCAATGGCATGAGCGCACCGGTAGCAATAGGGTCCATCGTTATATGTGCAAGACCTTGAATGGGCTTGGCGTCGGCTTGGCGGAGGCGCCTCGCACGGCGCGGCCACCGCGACGGTTCTGGCGGGCCAGCACCGTAGATGACACGTGGAAGTGACGTGCGTTGTAGGCGTGTGCAGCGGCCGCACGACGCGCCGTGGCAACAAGCAGCGCGCGCATCGCCATGATCTATTGCTCTGCTGGACGTTGCGTAGTTCTTCGAGGCCAACCACCCTATGCTATGCAATAGTCATGAAATAGGTTATTTCACAGATCACCAGCGTCATGAGATAGGTTACACAATACGCAATGGTGGACTTGTCCGACGTACTATTTTACAGAACAAATTCAGCTGACCTTAACTTAGGGTCTAGGTTGGTCAGGCGAGGCCCTGAAATCTTCTTCTGACCCCGTCCGTAATTTACCACGTGGATTCCACCAATCACACGGCTCCTTCCTGAAATCTTCCGTGATTCGTCATCAATCCAACGGTTTTATCTTGCCCAAACCTAGAAAGACCATCATTCCACATCGCCCTAAAAGCAATCTCTTCGAAATTTTGCTAGCCGTTCAGTTGTCATTGTTCGCTCCAGTACATGGCACCAGCCCACCGCCACGAAACCTCGATGGGGCACTACGAGATGCAGGACGCGGCCACGGCCTCGACCTCGGTCGTGGACGGCGTCTGCGTATCCGAAGACGAGGACGTGCAGTCGCTGACGTCATCCCAGCGGCCCGACGACGACGAGCGCGTCGTGTTCCTCATCGTCCCCAAGCTCCAGAGCGGCGACGACAGCGCCGCGCGCGTGCTTGAGGCGCTGCGCGACGCCAGCGGCGTGCGCGACGTGCAGTTGGATCTGCACGAGAAGTTGGTGCGGATCGAGCTGTTCGCGCGCGCGAAAGAGCGCGACGAGAGCGAGCTGGCCGAGGTCGTGCGCAAGGTTACGCCGCAACAGTTGGCGGCGTACCCCGTGTGGCAGCACTTGGACCGCGTGGTCAAGCTCAAGGTGGACGGCATGCGCTGCATGACCAACTGTGGCGCGCAGGTGATCCGCGCGCTGGAGCAGTTCCCCGGTGTGCTCCACATCCACATCGACTCCAAGTCGAAAGAGGCCGAGGTGACGCTCGCCAAGGGCTGCACGGCCACCGAGGTGGACCTCATCAAGTGCGTCCGCGCGGCCAACCAGCGCTTCGACGCGTTCGTCGCCAAGGAGGCGCACGCGAAGCAGCGCGACCACGCCAACAGTCTGCCGGGCGCCGTGCTTCTCAACATCGAAGGCATGAACTGCGACGAGGCGTGCGCGCGCAAGATCGAGGCGGAGCTCAACGGCGCCGACGGCGTGATCGAGTCGAGCGTGGATTTTGCCAGCAAGCGAGCTACAGTCTTTCTCGAGCCGGACTGTCTACTTACCGAGCCCGACCTGATCGATGTGGTCAAGAGCGCATGCACGACCTGCCACGCGTCGCTCTACCAACCGTTCAGCGGCTCGCGCGAGGTGCTGCTCACGATCAACGGCATGAGCTGCGCCGCCAACTGCGCCAAGAAAGTGCAGAATGCGCTCCAAGAAGCGTCGGGCGTCATGAAAGCCACGGTCGATTTCAAGAACAAGCTCGCGCACGTATACCTGGAGCCCGGGAGCCGGCTCAACGAGTCGGGTCTGATCGAGATCGTGCGATCGGCCGGCGCCAAGTACTCGGCTGCCGTGTTCCAGCCATCGACCGAGCCGCGGTCGGTGCTGCTTCAAATAAACGGCATGAGCTGTGCGAAGAACTGTGCGCGGAAAGTCCAGACCGCGCTCAGCAACTTGTCTGGCGTCTCAAGCGCCGTCGTAGACTTTCCCACCAAGCTCACGGCGGTCAATCTGGAGGCCGGGAGCCGGCTCACGGACGCGGATTTGCTCGAGGCCGTGACCTCTGCCGGTGCCAAGTTCAGCGCCGTCGTCGTTCCGGCGGCTCGCCAGGTCACACTCGAAGTGACGGGCATGAGCTGCGCGAAGAACTGCGCACGCAAAGTGCAGACAGCACTGCGCGACACGAACGGCGTTGTGAGGGCCGACGTCGACTTCCCCGCCAAGCTCGCACATGTCGAAGTGGACAGCAACAGTAACGTGTCGGACGCGGACTTGATCGCGGTCGTGCGCAGCGCTGGCGCCAAGTTTGGCGCGACCGTCGCTAGCTCCTTGAAAGAGCCGCGTCCTGCTGCGGTCGTCGAAGTCCAGCCAACGCCCGTGGCGGTGATCGCGTCGTCGCCCAAGAAAAAACCGTCGAAGTTCCACGAACCTGTCGAACCAGCCGTTGACTCCGTGGCGATCGCTGTCAACGAGACGACGGAGAAACCTGTAGACCTCGGCGAGGCCTCGCTGCTCATCGGCGGCATGACGTGCAATTCGTGCGCCAACTCAGTGGAAGGCGCGCTGATACTGATCCCGGGCGTGAAATCCGCAGTGGTCAACTTTGCGACCGAGAAGGCGACCGTGCGCTTCGACCACGACGTCGTGGGTATCCGCACGCTGATCGAGAACGTCGAGATGATCGGTTACGACGCGTCGTTCGTGACGCAGGACGACGCGCAGAAGGCGCTCGGCGACCAGCGCGCCAAGGAGATCTCGCGGTACCACAACGATTTTTTCATCGCCGTGCTGTTCACGTTCCCGATCATGCTGATCATGATGGTGCTGGGCAACATCCGCCCGATCCACCAAGGGCTCATGGCGCCCGTGTACCGCGGCGTGACGTGGATGGCGCTGATCGTGTTTCTGCTCGCGACGCCCGTGGTGTTTTACTCGGCGCGCCGCTTCCACGTGGACGCGTGGAAAGGGCTGCAGAACCGCGTGCTGGGCATGTCGTTCCTCGTGTCGATGGGCTCGAACGCGTCGTACTTTTACGGCGTGTTTAGTCTCGTTCGCAGCATCGTGCTCAACGACTCGAGCGTGTCGAACCCCGACATGTTTATGACCGCGGCCATGCTCATCTCGTTCGTCGTGTTGGGCAAGTACCTCGAGGCCATCGCCAAAGGAAAGACGTCCGAAGCGATGAGCAAGCTGCTCGAGCTGCAGGCCAAGTCGGCCAACGTACTGATCTACGACGCCTCGGGAAACAAAATCATCGAAGAGAAGGTGGTCCCGATCGAGCTGATCCAGCGCGGCGACGTGCTCAAGGTGGTGCGCGGGTCGTCGATCCCTGCTGATGGTGTTATCGTGTACGGCGAAGGCCGCATCGACGAGGCCATGCTCACGGGCGAATCCAAGACCATCAAGAAGACGGTCGGCGACAAAGTGATGGGCGCGACGGTGAACGTTGACGGGCTGTTTCACATGAAGGTCACGGGCATTGGCAGCGACACGGCGCTCAGCCAGATCATCCGCCTGGTCGAGGACGCGCAGACCTCCAAGGCGCCGATCCAGGCGTACGCCGACTACGTTGCCTCGGTGTTCGTGCCCACGGTGCTCGTGCTCTCGTTCCTCACGTTCTTGGTGTGGTACGTGCTGTGCGTGCTCGAGGCAATCCCCGCGAGCTGGATCCCGGCCACCGACAGCCGCTTCGTGTTTGCGTTCAACTTTGGAATCGCGACACTGGTGGTGGCTTGTCCATGCGCGCTGGGGCTCGCGACGCCGACGGCGGTGATGGTCGGCACGGGCGTCGGCGCCAAGCACGGCGTGCTCATCAAGGGCGGCGAGCCGCTCGAAGTCGCCCACAGCGTCAACACGATTCTCTTCGACAAGACGGGCACGCTGACGGTGGGCGCTCCGGTGGTGACCGACATGGTGGTGCTGAGCAGCGGCGTGAGCTCCAAAGAGCTCATTTTCCTGGCCGGCTCGGCCGAGCTGAGCAGCGAGCACCCGCTGGGCAAGGCGATCATCGACTACGCCAAGTTCATCTGCCCGACGCTCGAGCAGCCGGCCAACTTCACGGGCGTCTCGGGCCGCGGCATCGTGTGCAAGGTCCACGGGAAGAATGTCGTGATCGGCAACCGCGAGTGGATGGTCGACAACGGGCTCCAGCGCCTGGACAGCATCGTGGCGCACCAGGCGACCGTGACGTTCCAGAACGCCGGCAAGACCTCGATCTACATGGGCGTGGAAGGCGAGCTGGCGGCCGTGTTCGGCGTAGCCGATGCGCCGCGCCCCGAGGCTGTGCGCACGATCCGCAAGCTCCAGCAGATGCGCGTGGAGGTGTGGATGGTCACGGGCGATAACCGCCGCACAGCCATCACGATCGCGGACCAGCTGGGCATCAGCCGCCGCAACGTGATGGCCGAGGTGATCCCGTCCGAGAAAGCGTCCAAGGTCAAGCAGCTGCAGAGCACGGGCCGCGTGGTCGCCATGGTCGGCGATGGCATCAACGACTCGCCGGCGCTGGCGCAGGCTAACCTGGGCATCGCGATCGGCGCCGGCACGGAGATCGCCGTGGAGACGGCCAACATGGTGCTTATGAAGTCGAGTCTCTGGGACGTGATCACGGCGCTCGACCTCTCGCGCACCATCTTCAACCGCATCCGCATCAACTATGTCTGGGCGCTGGGCTACAACTGCCTGCTCGTGCCGCTCTCGGCCGGTGTGCTCTACCCGTACGGGATCAGCATTCCGCCCATGTTTGCCGGCGCGGCGATGGCCATGTCGTCGGTCTCGGTGGTCACGTCGTCGCTGTTGCTGCGCTACTACGCGCCGCCCGCGATGCCCACGGCCTACTCGGTGAACGAGAGCAAGTCGATCCTCTTCCGCAAGCCGTCCGAGGCCACGCCGCTGCTCGCCTCCAGCAGCATGGAGTGACCATATTCTCACACGTCGCAGAAATACTACTTTCGCGTGCTACTCTTTAGACCCTTCATTCTCGGTTAGTTTGTCCTCAACAAAGTGCTTTTCTTTGATTCTCCAAAATCGTTCCACTAAAGTTAACCATTCGCGGTTGTTGGCAGTGCTGGGGGCGAAAATGACCACCACCATGGACAACGTCGCGGCGCCTGCGCACGGAAATGCCGTTGCCGGCGCGGCTGGCGCATCGCCTACTGATTTGGTAGCATCCTCTGCTGCTGCTGCAGCGGAGGAGGAGGTGGAGGTGGAGGTGGAGCAGGCAGCCGAGCCGAGGGGCAAGCGCAAGAAAGCCGATTGGACGGCGGAGGAGCAGGACGCGTACTTGGCCAAGCGCCAGCTCAAGCGCCACGCGCGCAAGGCCAAGAAGCGCGACGAGAAGAAGGCGCGCACGGAGATGCAGCCAGAGTACTTGATTAAGGATGGTCGGGGGCGCGCTGCTCTTGTTTGTGGCTAATGTGCGTCGAAAGCATTGATCAATGTTAGCGCCTTGCTTTGTTTTTTGTTGTTGGTTAGGCTACCGCTCGGTCGCGCCCTACGTGTACGAGTTCCGCACGAACGCCAAGGAGCGGTGGCTAGGCCGCCAGCTCATCGACATGTTCGCGGCCGAATTTGGCGCCAACTCGCCCGAGTACTACGTACGTACGAGAAACGCGCTCTTCTTAGGGATGAACGCACGTGTAACCTAACCAATTGCTGGTCGCTTGCTTGTAGTGGATGGCGATCGCCTCGGGACGAATCACAGTCAACGGCAAGGTCGTCGCACCGGAGACGACCATCAAGAGCCGCGACCTGATCGTCCACGTGGTATGCCGAGTTTTGTCTGATTGTGGGTAACTTGGATGTATCAGAACAATCAACACGACGTATTCTCTTGATCGATAGGCCCATCGCCACGAGCCTCCAGTGTCAGGCGAAGAAGTCAAGATCGTGCATGAGGACGACGAACTGGTGCGTGGTATCTAGGATCGGTGATGGGCTCGTTTAGCGTGAGTGGTTCGAATACTGTGCGATTTGGTGGATCCCCAGCTCGTGGTCTCCAAGCCGCCGTCGATCCCCACGCACCCGTGCGGCGCCTATCGCCACAACTCGCTTCTTTTAATTCTCCAGCGCATGCGTCCCGACATCGCCCAGATCAACATCGTCCACCGCCTTGACCGGCTCACGTCGGGCATTATGGTCCTCGCCAAGTCCCAGGCCAAGGCCAAGGAGCTCGCGCTCTGTATCGGTAACGTACCTGTGTCAATTGGAAGCTCTTCTTTTTTCTTGAACCCTCACCTCATAAACTTGATTTTAAAGCCGATCGAGAGGCCTCCAAGACGTACTTGGCTCGTGTGCGCGGGTTGCTGCCCACGCAATTTGACGAGCAGTTCAAGCAGCAGCTCCGCGCCACAGCTGCCACCAACTGCGCCGCCAGCGAGATCACCTTCCCGGACGAAACCACGATCCACGTCAGCTGCCCGCTGCAGTGCCAGTCCAAGCGTGACGCTGTCTACGAGTGCCACGCCGACGGCAAAGAGTCCCGCACGCTGATGCGTGTGCTCCGCGTGGACAAGCGCACGACGCTAGTCGAGTGCAAGCCTATCACTGGCCGTACGCACCAGATCCGCCTCCATCTGCAGCTACTCGGCTTTCCGATCGCGAACGATCCGTGCTACGGCGGAGAGCTCCACTTCGGCGAGACGACCGCTCGTCGTGAGGCCATCGCCGAGGCGGAGACCAACAAAGCGAGCAAAGATCCGGTGGCAGGCACAGTCGACTTTGCCTCGCCCCGCCGCAAGGACGAGTCCGAGGAGGCGTTCCTCGAGCGCACATGTCCGTGGTGCCACATCAGCGAGGAGGCCGCCTACAACGAAACGCAGCTCCACTGTACGCACATTTGGCTCCACGCGCTCGAGTACAAGGTGGGTAGGACCCAGCGGAGGAGAGTTCTATGTGCTGTGGTGGTCTAAATCGTTTCTGTGTGCTGTATTGCAGCTCGGCGGGCCAGTGTTCCGTGTTCCTGAGCCCGCGTGGGCCGCGCCGTCGGATCACTATTAGAAGTTTTGTTTTCATACCAACTAGGAAACAATAAGCGGAACACGTTGTTCTAGCTGCGAAACGCACTCTCGAGCAGCTTGGCGTACTCCACTTGGCTGTTGTTGGTTGGGAAAAAGGCGTCGGCGAGCAGGTACGTGTCGTCGTCCGAGAGCCGCGGCTCGACCCCCAGCAGCGCCTCCATGAACGGCTCCTCGTCCAGGAACCCGCTCTTGTCGCGGTCGCGGTCGCGCAGCGCCTTGCGTAGAAGGTACTTGCGGTCGCCGAATACTCGACGCAGCAACGCGACGACCCGGGCGTCCGATGGACAGGGAGAAGAGGAAGCTGAGCCTTTCGGTTCCAAGCGAGGAGCAGCCAGCGCTGACACTGTACCACGGTGGCTGCCACGAAGAGTCGAGTGGACCGCTAACGCTGGCACTCTTGGTGACGGTAGTGGTCGTGCCTGTCGCCGCGGAGACGCCAGCCTCGACGTCGCTGCGTAGATCAAGTCGGGCGAACACGCGTCGCCTCCATCAGACCCGCCCAACTCGCCGACGCTGCCGTCGTCGTGGTCGTCACAATCTCCACGCCGAAGCGAAAACTGGTTGGTCGCGTTTTGTTCCGCGTCGTCGTCGTTGTCTTCGTGCTCGTCTGCACCATCAAACACGCGGTCGCAGAGCGCATTGTAGTCGACGGCTCCGTTCCGCTGGCGTCCGAACCTCGCGACGATCGTCTGCACGTCGCCCGACGACAGCGCCACTTTGTACGCCGTCGCCACCAGCCGGAGCTCGCTGGCGTCCACCACGGACGCATACAGCACGTCCGCCTCCCGCAGCAGCCGCCGCAGCGGCCCGCACAAGCGCAACTTCTCGACCGCATCCGCCGTCGTCGTTCCCACAGTCGACGTGGGCTTGAGCCGCAACGCCAGTGCGTCGCAAAAGTCGTCGTAGGCAAATGGCCGCGGGCCGCCGCCGCCGCCCGTCTCGTCTTGCTTGCCCGCCGACTCCTCAAATCGCCGGCAGAGTGTGACCAACTGCTGCGCATTGAGGGTGGTGGCGAGTCCCAGCTGTAGCAGCAGACGTCGCACGTCGGCCACGGGCAGCGCTCCAACTCGCGGCGTTGGATCGAGTGCTCGGAACACGCGACGGATCTGCGCTGTGGAGATGGTGGTGGAGCAGCGAGCGAGCGTGGCAAGCACCAGGTCGCCGTTGGAATATGGGAACTGGTCCGCGTGGCTCTCGCAGAACGTCAACGTCTGGCGGTCAGCCTCGATGATCTCGAGCTGTTGGTGCGGCGCCGACGCGAATGCGATTACGGCACCAACGAACAGGTCGCTCGCACGGAACGGTTTTGGTCGTTGGGGTTTGTTGGCGTTGGCGTTCGGACTGGAGTTGGTGTTTGCGTTGGTGGTGATGTTGGCGTGCAAGTACCGGCCGCGTTCAAGGAACCGACCGCCGATCACGCCCGAGTTAGCCACACGAGGTTCGAACACCGAGAGCGTATCGTCCTCCAAATAGTACGTGAGCACCAACTCGCGCGATTGCGCGGTGGCGTCTACCACCCCATGGAATCGAGCGCGGAACCGAAGCTGTTTGTTCTCCAACGCCTCGTTCTGGAAAAACTGTGGGTTTTTGGCCCGATTGTTGTTAGCGCGGTAGCCCTGTTCGTTGGGAGACTGTTCTTCCGAATCGGCCTGGAATAGTTTCCACTTGGCCGCCTTCTGAGGAGCTACGCTAGTGACCAGCTCCATCCGCTCCTGCGTCACGCCGTGGATCTCCAAGTACCAGTCCCGGGTGAACGCGTCGCAGTCCTCGAGCTGAAACGTCCGCGCAGCGATGGTGACGCTCTCGCCGCAGCGCAGATCCGTCTCGCGCAGCCGCTTGCCGCTCGCGCTGTGGTTCACGCGTCGCCGCGAGAGCAGCACAGCGAAATGGCCGCGGCCTTCGCGCTGCTTGGGCTCTTTGGGCTCGACGATCTCGACCGTGTCGTCGCTCAGGTAGTAGTGGAGCACGTACGCGCGGATCTCCGGGTACAACGGGTGCTCGTCGCGCCACGAGACGTAGAACCGCAGCACGCGCTGGCTCAGCTCGTGGAACTTGCGCGTTTGTTCGCGCTTGCTCTCGGCCGAGGCCGCGGCGTTGCGCTTGAGCCGCTGCTTGAGCTCGTCCAGCTCGTCCAGCTGCGAGCTGCGGTCGTCCGGGTACTTGCGCGCTAGGCCCTGCGGCTGGCCCAGCGCCTGATCGTAGTAGTTGCGGGTGGTTTCGTCACAGTCGACCAGCTGGATCGTTCGACCGTGGAGCTTGACGTATCCGCCGACGTTGAAGTCCTGAGGTTCGAATGGTACACCGCGCGGCGCCAGCACGACCGACCGCTTGAGGAACTCGCCCTGCGCGAGCCCGCTGTTGGCCACGCGCGGCTCGGACACGGAGAGCGAGTGGTCGCTCAGGTGGAAGAAGAGCACCACGCGTCGAACGTGGTGCTGCGTGGTCGGCGGCGCCGCGTGGGTCTCGACCACGAGCGGCTCGAGGAAAAAGCCGAAGAACCGCAGCACCTGGCGGTCGTACGTGAGCCACTTGGGCTGCGTCGCGTCCTTGCGGAACGTGGAGCTGGGCACAGACTTGGTCGTGGTCAAAACTGCTGCCGTTGGTACGGTTGCTTGGTGGATTCCGTGGCTCTTGGTCGCCTTGGCGCGGTGGTGCTCGGCGACGGTGAGCCACGCCGACGCTGCAGTCTCTCGAGCGAGGCCGCCTTTGTTGGTACTAGCAGTTGCCGTCTCTGTGGTGATGGTCTCGCGGCCTTGGGCCATGCGCTCCAAAAGTTGGCCCTTGTGGAAGTTGGTGCGGCCGATGAAGTAGCGTTGCGTGGACACCAAGCCAGGGATCATGGGGACGGCTACTGTAGCCCCAGCCGCCGATGGCGTCGGCGTTGACGTCGAGGAGCCGTAGGCCACCATGACGGCGAGTTGGAATGAAGCAGGGACCAACAGCCAGAAGGCCCAGGAATAGCTAAAACTCAACACCAACAAAAGCGAAACGCCATCACAAAATGGGGGGGGGCCAAAACTCCGATTTATATCTATGCAACTCAAAATGTACAACCGCTTTATTCCGCGCTCTTCTTCTTCTTCTTCTTCTTCTTCTTGTCGCCGTCCTCTGCAGGGGTCTCATCCGCGACGGGCTCCTCCTTGGCCTTCTTCTTGTCCTTCTTGCTCTTCTTCTTGGGCTTCTCCTCCTCCTCGGCCTCCTCGGCCTCAACCGGAGCCGCGCGCTTCTTGTCCTTCTTGCTCTTCTTGGTGCTGCTGCCGTTGGTCGACGCCGAGCTGAGCTTGAGCTCCTCCGACACCTGCGTCATCACGTCCGCGTTCTTGCGCGGCGCGGCGCCCGTCTCGTAGAACGCCAGGCGCTCCTCGACCTGCTCGCGCATCATGTCGCCAAACTTGGTGGTCGGCTCGTCGATGAACGAGTCAATGCGCGACGCGATCGCGCACTTGTTGGCCAAGTAGCGCGAGATGCGGCCCTTGTTCTTGGCGGCGGCGCGGCCAATGAACGACGAGTGAAATAGCAAGCCGTACTTGGGCGTGTTCCCGCGGGTCTTGAGCGCGCGGAAGAGCGCCTTCTCGGCGCCGAGGATCTGGACCGTCGAGGCCGGGCACTTGGCCAGGTTGGTGAGCGAGCCCGCGTGCGAGATGAGCCGCGCGCCGACCGTCTCGCCGATGAGCGCGGCCAGGTTGGGCGCGACCGTCGACATCTTGGACTCGAGGTACCCGTACAGCTGGCGACGGTACTCGGCGAGCTTGATGAGGCGCGTAGTGAACGCGTCAATGTTGATCATGTCAATGTCCGAGATGTCCATGCCCATGGACGAGCGCGCGGCGTGGAGGATCTGCTGGGCCTTGTCCTCGTCCAGCACGATCGACGTGAGCTCGGCGAGGCTGTCCTCGCTGAGCGTCGCGCGGTTCTTGATGAACGAGGCGGCGCGCGCGTACAGGTAGTTGTCGTTAATGATCTTGACGAGCTCGGGAAAGTGCCACGAGTACCACTCGCGCACGCGCATGGCAAACGTGTTGATGTCCTTGTCCATCTGGTCGATCAGCGCGATGGCCTGGATGATCATGTTGTCGGCGCGGTTCACGTTGAACTTGACCTTGGCGCGCGAGTACGAGTGGCCGAGGCCGAGCTGCGCCTTGGCCAGGTTGCCGTTGTCGAGCTCCTTGACAAACTTGCTAAAGTGGAAGCGCACGCCGCGCAAGATCTCCAGCGTGGTCTCGTTCGAGTTGCACGGCACCGAGAGCGCATCCGACACGGCCTGCGCAATGTTCTTGTCGAACACGCCCAGCGAGAACTTGGCCTTCTTGCCGGACTTGACTTTGGGCAGGTTCATCTCCAAAAAGTTCTTGAGGTCGTCGCCCAGCAGGCCTTCCGACACGTTGTTGATGTTCTCGAGCGCGTTCTCGGCCGAGGTGAACGGCTGGAACGCCTTGAGCTTGACGATGCGGCCGAACTTGGCCAGGTCGCTAACGCTCTGCTGGACCTCGTCCAGCAGCGAGCCGATCTCCTCGTGCTCAACCACCTCGAAGAGCGCAAAGCCCGAGGCCGACTCGAACAGCACCAAGTGGTTCACTCCCTGTATACATTGCAGATGCGCCCAGTTAGACGCGGGCACCGCTCATGTGGAGACAGAGTAGAGCGCAGAGAGCAGAGAGGTCGCTTACCATGGCGATGCGAATTCCGTTTTTCTGACAGAGAGGTTGCGGCGTAACCAATAATGGTAGCTCTTCGTGCCGACCAGTCCGCGAAATGGATGGTCATGAGCCGGAAACCTCTTATACCCGATGGTGTGGCCACACACCATGTATTAGAACCGACAGGTTCACGTGTGACGTGTAACGAAGAGCTAAACCAGGGACACCCATGGTCCCGAATGTTATCCAAAAATCGGGACACATCCCACATCTGCACGTATGATTGCTAGAGGGGTTTCCATCTCCAACATCCAACACGCGCCAACAGCCAAGGCGCACAACTCATGCTTCTCGTTGGTGTGATGGAAGCAGCCGCCAAGAGACGGTGAACCAACACGTATGGTCGCGACGTGCTGACGGCTGATGGCTGCACCGCCTTGCGCAGCTGGGTTGGCGTTGGTCTCTTGTTGCGTATCGGCTCACGGGTCGAAACCGCCATTCGTGATCTCGCGCCGCCAAGAACCAGCCCCACCAGCCTCTTGCACGCTCTGCAGCTCCGCCATGAACCTCCAACGCATCGTTGCGGCGCTGACCGTCGCCACGTTCTCAGCCTTCCTCGCAGTCGACGCGCAAGCCGGCGCCGGCGCCAACGCCAACGCCACCACTGCCAGCACCGACGCTTTCAACGCCAACTCGTCTGCCGCCAACGAGCAAGTTGCTGCGCTTGGCCAAGACCCGTGCGGCCCGCGCATCCGCAAGTCGTGGGACAGCCTCTCGCTTGCCGAGAAGAGCGCGTACCTGCGCGCGATCGAGCGCGCCATGGACGACGGGCTCTACATCAAGTTTGTGGAGATCCACACGGAGCAGATGACCACGGCCGAGGCCCACCGAACGTGCATGTTTGTCTACTGGCACCGCGCGCTGCTGCTGGCGTTTGAGAACATGCTGCGCGCCTACGGCGGCGAGTTTGCGTGCGTGACGGTGCCGTACTGGGACTATGTGGCCCACAACACGCGCTTCCTCGCGGGCCAGTGCGCCAGCATGGAGGACTGCGCGCCCATCCTTCAAGAGCTGGGCGGCTCTGCGCGCGGCCGCCAGCGGACCGTGAACGTGAACGGCACGCCGATCAGCGGCACCTGCGTGGCGGCGCCGCCCGTGGACCACTTTTGCGAGGACGCGCGCGTCCGCGGCCGCGCCTGCGCGCAGTGCGTGCCCCGCGGCGACTGGGCGGCCACGGCGTTCCCAGCGACCACGAGCGTGAGCTCGCTCATGCGCCAGCTGTTTGAGACGCCCACCATCGACGGCGTTGCGACCAACCTCGAGCAGGGCATCCACAGTATGTTTGTTTATCTCCTCGGTGGAACGTTCTTGGCACTGATCTTTGTGTGGTGCTACTGCAGATACGGTCCACAACTCGTTGGACGGCGCGATGGCCGTGCTGGAGGCGCCCGCGGATCCGATCTTCTGGTCGCACCACGCGTCGATCGACCTACTCCACTCGATCTTCTACCACTGCGCCGTGGGCAACACGGTACCCATGCCGCTCGAGAGCAAGCTGCTGGATCCGCGGCAGTTCGTGCAGTGTCCGCGCCGCACGGCCTTGCCCGCGGCCCGCGCGCTCGACCGCAACGTGCTGCTGCCGCAGTCGGGCGTGACGTTCCGCAGCGGCGGCGTCAGCGAGGCCGCCGACCCGGTGCTGGACCCGCAGAACCCGCTCGTGCGCTTTTTCGAGCCGCTGCCCATGGAGTATCTGGGCTACTCGGACATACGCGACCTCGGCGTGTTCAGCTACAACTACGAAATGAGCGGCCCGCTCGCTGGCATGTACTCGACCTGTGCCGATATCACGTCGCTGCTCGGCGAGGCCGCCACGACCACCACAAGAACCGGAACCAGAATCACAGGCGCAACCACCCGTGGCTCGACGACGCGCGCGCAGCGTGTTGGCGGAATCCGTCGTCTGGACGAGCAAGCCGGCTCATCGCTTCTGGAGGCGGTGATTTTGCCAACGCAAGAGGCCGCGACACCCAGCGACGGATGGTACACGGACGCGCTGCGCGCGGCGCTGAAGGCGACGACTGCGATCGCTGCCAAGAACCAGGCGGTGTCGGCGACCGCGCTGGCGCTGCGTGAGGTGGAGAAGATGACGTGCATGTTCTACAACGAGTGTCGCGGCGCCGTCGCCGACTTTAGCGCCGCGTTCCGCAGCAGCTTCCACACGAACGCGTCCTCGCCGTGCTTTACAGTGGTCAGCGACGTGCAGAGCGGCCGCGACAAGATGCTGGTGGCCGACTGGAAGGACGTGCTGCTCAAGTTTTTCTCGTGCTGAGAAAGATCTCACTGTGGGCGGGGAACAAGACGCAACGAAACGAACCGAGAGAGTGAGTGTGTGAGCGATTGCGTGCGTGCGTGAGTTGAATGTCGCGGCGGTCTTCATTGATTGAATAAATTACACTTGTGCCGTTGAACTCCCGACTCGTGCTGCCTTTTACCCGCCAGGTTCTTTTACAACGTCTGCACAATCTTTTCCAAAAAATCCACGAAACTGACGTCGATCTGCTCTTCCTCCTCGGGCACCCGTGCCTGGAACGAGAACCGCTTGACCGTGCCCGTCACGGCGCCCGAAGTCATGTCAATGACAACTTCGGCACAGCACAGTGACTGAAGCTCCAGCTAATCAATTTATCAAAAATAGCATCAGTACACTGTGATGTTTGTACGAAACAATGCAAGTCAAAAACGCACCATCTCTCCGTAAAAGAAGAATTTCACAAAGGTTTGCACGGCTCCGCTCGCGAGACAGCCCAGTCGGTTCTCGTGGAAGACAGCGATCACGTCGTCCTTGTCGGGCACGCTGCTCACTTTCAACGACAACGATCCACTGCACAACCCAAACCCACAGGAAAAGGGTGAGTAATCAAACCATATCAACACACGAGCGAACCAAACGTACATGACAGCGGCACCGGCCCAGAGCTGTTCAAACTTGGCAGGCTCGATCGACGGGTTCTCGGTGAGGTAGTCGAGCACGGGGATGAGGTCCTCTTCCTCTTCCACGCCAACATCCGGGTGGGAGAGCTCGTATATCGTCGGGCGCGCGGCGTAGTTGTACGACGACGACGACGAGGTTGCTTCATGGGAGTCGTCTTCCTGGGCCGCTTCGCAGAACGGGTCGACAATGTATTTGAAGAGTTCAATGAAGAAGTCGTGGCCGTTCTCATACAGCAGCGAGTTGACGATCCACTTGAACGTGACGGTGATCTCAGACAGACCGGGCATGAGCATGACCTCGATCAGGAAGATTGTCGCCTTCGATTGCTGCAGCCATCACGTAAATCGCAAGTCAGCGGCGCTTGTGTCAACTTCAAGGCGACATGAGGGAAAACGCGTACCTGTTCTGCGCAAAAGAGCAGTTGCTGCATGCCGCTAACCTTGTCGCTCGCCACAAACTTAATCCGGGATCGTTCCAGACACGCCTGGAACTCGTGTAGGTCAAACCCGTCCACGAGCTCGACAGCCCACTCCTCCCTACACCAACCGAAACAAACGGTGAGCATCCCATTTCCCTCATCACTTTTTTCCGAACGCGAAAACCTACGCGTCGGTCGTGCTCTCCCACATCTCGTCAAACACGTCCTTGTCCGCTTCGAGGTCTTCGACGAGGAACTCTTCTGCTCGCACACGCGGCGGCGGTGGGCCGCTCGGCTCCGGTTCGCGGCTCTTGGCGATAAAGTCGAATCCTGTGGCGGATGGTCGGCCCGTCGAGGCGTCGTCGTCTTCAGGCTCCGCGTTAGCGATGAACCCGAATGCGGATGCGGAGGCAGGCGTGCCTTCTTCTGGAACAGGAGCAGGGGCGCCGGTGGGCTGGGCCATGAACCCAAACGCTGACGAGGCCGGCGGCTGGGCTTCTCGCCGGTCGTAGTTGCCGTTGCCATTCGCCGGATAGCTCGGCTGGCGATACGCTGGGTTGTACGAGCCACCATTCTGCCATGGAGCCGGCGGCTGATAGCTGCTGGCCTGGGACGCGGTCTCGTCGTCGTCGTCGCCGTACTGTGTCGAGCCGTAGCTTCCCTGTCGACTGTGGTGGGGCATCTCGTGGTCTCCGCCTGAGGGTTTTAAAGTGCCGTTCGGATTACCATTTCCGTTCTCATTGGCGTCCGGCGGAGCGAAGCCGTGGCCCGCCAGGAACAGCCGCTTGCCTTCGTCGCTGAGCACACGCTCTCGCCCGCCCATGTGGTTGGTCGTTGGCGGGCACGTGTTCAGCTCTTCGTTCGTTGGCACGGCGTCGGGGTCGTTGACCGCGTACGAGTTGGACATGGGCGAGTGGACGTTCTCCGGATCTAACCGCACGGCCGCCATGAACTGCAGGATCTTGCGCGCGTTCGACCGATAGATCGAGTCGTGGCGCTGCTGCGACAGCTGCGTGATGATCGACAAATTGGCTTCAAACTCCTCCACCAGCAGATTGCGCTTGAGCAGCGCCACGGTTGTCACATACGCGTTCTTGTGCACCTACAATTTATTGGTGTTGTACAAAACAGCCACTCCATGAGGGTCTCCCCTCGAGCGAATTGACAGCAAAATCGCCCTGGTCGAAACACTCACATGCGCCGCGTAGAATTCATACTTCGCATGGACTTTCTCCACCAGCAGATCCGCCACATCCTATTGAGAAAACAACAACAACAACAAAAAACCACAACCACAACCTCAGCCACACGGAACATCGACATGTGCTGTACATTCGCAATCGCAGTTCGCCGCACCTTGCGCTCGTCGCCGCCGCTCAGCTCCATCACCGCCGTCACGAACGCGTCGAGCTTGTCGTCCGTCATGTTGCCGTAGCAAATGTCGTTGACCAGCTTGACGGCGGCGGTCGCGTACTTGGGGCGCGCGCTCATCTTGGGCAGCACGGCGCTGATCTTGGGCGCCTTGAGCTTGACGCGGCCCCACGTCTTCTTGACGGGCGCGCTGGCACCATCGGCGGTCGCGCCCTTGAGGATGTACAGCCGCACGCTCTGCCCAAACTTGACCACGTCGCCCTCGTGGAGCAAGAACGGATCATGCGGCGGGATTTTCTTGCCCTTGACAAACGTACCGTGGCGCGACATGAGATCCACGAGCTACAGAACAAGAGAACGGGAAACGTCAGCGGAGAGTGTTCTACGCTCGTAGGGGAGAACGAAATACAACCACAGAGGAGAACGAAACGCACATAGATGCCGCCCGTGTGGTCGTGGATGACCGCGGCGTGCTTGCGCGAGACCGACGGGTTGCCCAACACGTGGTCGCAGCTCTCTTGGTCGCGGCCGAAGATGCTCACTAGTTTGGTCGCGATCATGTACGTGGCGCAGTGGCGCGAGTCCCGGAACGCCTCGAGCCGCGCGTGCATGTTGGCGTCGATTGGCGCAGTCGCCCTATGCAGAGAAACAAAAACAAAATCCAACAGGTTAGACCGCGGTCTAAACGAACCAACGCGGATCGATCGACGCACCAATCGGGCGGAATGAAATCGGCCGTGCCCGTGCTGAGGAATGCCGCACGAGAGGGCGTCGTCGCCGCAAGGTCTTGCGCTGGGTCCACGGGCCCAACATCTTCCGTCATCATGGCGTCGGCGCTGGAGGGGGAGCGGAGTGGAGCGTGAGCGCGGCGGAGGACGGCGGTCTCGCAATGGTGTCCGCTTCTGCCGCACGTCAGGAGAGACTGCCCCACCTCGCCTGTGCGAGGGCAGTCGTCTGAATGTATTCGAATAGCAAGGAAGTTGGATGATCAGATAAGTAGGGTATCATATTACAGAGAAAAAATAGACTGAAAAGTCGAGTCATCTTGTATCGAATTACAAAGGGACTGAATATGAGGGTTCGTCTGTCTCTCATTCAGTCAGCACAATGACTGGATGAAATAGCGCCACATGGCGCTGATTTTAGCCAATCCATGCTCGGATCATGAAATGGCTTCACCCATCGTCAACGTGACAGGGATCAACGAAATGGCTCATTTCTAACGAGGCAAGTCACCGCATGCAGTGCTTGCGTCTGATTGCAACAAACGTTATCATAGTACTAGTATGTGATGGTGCTGTTTGCTGGACCAAGATGTCGACACCGTCGATGATAAAATTGTGTGATGAGACCAAATTCTGTTATGCTACTGCCAATGGTAGAAGAGCTCTTCGGGATGATGACTCAATGAGCTGCTTTGGCTTCGCCGTTCGCGGTCGAGCTCGATGACTAAGATTCAGCGCCACGACGCGCAGACATGAGCTTACCAGAAGCTCTCCACGTGATTCCGTAACGTTAGAAGAGCTTCCTCCGGTTTACAGCCCTATTCGAACCCCACCAGACAACTGTAACACGAAATTCCATGCAACATCTGGATTGAGCTTCAAAGCACAAAATTGCCACGCTTAGGCTGCCTCCATGTCCATCTCTGCGAGCCCCTTGCCAACGTAGGGGCCTTGCTGGAGATGGTCCTTCAGCTTCTGCAGCATCGCCGCGTCCAGTTGGCTCGCAAACGGAGAGACCACGACCGCATCCACGACCGCAAACTTCCACTCGCGCGTCTGCTTGGTCGGCTCGGTAGAGCGGTCCAGCAGAAATTCGAAAAAGCCGCCGTACGCGAGCAGCGCACGCATGCCCCAGTCGTTGTTCTGCGCAGCCACCGCTTGTAGCAGCGTAAACACAGCAATGCGGATCTCGTCAAAAGGCTGGCGGAGACAGAGCATCAGCAGCGCCATGGTTCCCGGCTGGCGGCTTTCGACGCCCAGCGAGTGGAACAATTGTTCGTGCAACAACCACACGGGCGCGTTTTCTGCTGGGATTCGGTTCTCTGATTGGTGGAGACGTGTGCGTGCGCCGAGGATCCGAGCCACTGCGTGCATGCAGTCGACTTTAAGCGTCATCTTGGTGCTCGCCCCCGACCGGAGCAGAAGCTGACAGAGTTGCTTGTGCTGGAGCAAAAGATTGAGCTCTGTGGAGGATACAGATACAGATACGGTGTTAGAACCGAATCAACCGCTTGGCCACTCACTCTTCCAAGAGCGCACCCTTTTCCGACGAGGACGCGAACGCCGCGATCGCATCCATGGCTGCAATTTGCTGAAGCTCCTCGGTACTCTGAATTTTTTCTTCGATGGTCGAGAGAAAGGCCTTGGACAGCATCGGGTCGCTCCAGTTCCAAGACTCGACCTTGTGCTTCGACGCCGCCACTGAGATCTCGCCGATCAGACGAAGAGCGCTGTCCCCCGTGAACGGATCTGTGGATCAAACAGAATTTTAGTGTCGTGAAAGACTGCAGAGTGCGCCTAAGAACAAACCATCTTTCATGCCCAACAATGTGCGGAGAGTTCCTACAAAAAGAAATAAAAAAAGTTGCGTTCACAACAACACCAACTCACGACGACAGCCTCACAATCGGAATCCGTACCCGACTCGAAGATGTGGACAACACCCGCGGCGCACTGGCACAGTTTCGGGACAAGATCCAACACGTTCATCACAAACAAAATGTCGCTAGACTTGAGGCTGGTAAGAATCTAAGCGGCATCGATCATGGTCAACAGCAATAAAATAATGCGAGCAAACAACAAGATACTGCTCACAATATCCACGGTGCCGGATAAGATGGCGTACTGCATATGCTTTTCGCTCTGCTCGCTCATCAGAGCGATGGCCTCTAGGTATCGCATATACTCCACTGAAGACTCAGCCACATCCCTGAATTGAATTTTCGAATTGTCAGATCAGCACAGATAAATGGCATCAAGACAAGCTGCATACCCATCCTGGACAGCCAAGTGGAGAGTATCGAACACTGGTTTGTAGAACTCTTCACCACCAAAACCGGCAAGCTGAATATAATTTGGTGAGTGAAGATATTAGGATTCGACAAATCTGTGTCCCCTCGCCTCACTTTGTTGAGCACTGTCGAGGCCTTCGCGGAAACCTCGACATCTTCATCCGCCATCGCACTCGCCAGCGTCTCTAGCAAAGGCGGGTCTACCTGCCATAGCAAAACACTCTTTAGTCTCTTGAGCACATCTTCCGGTTCGAGCTGTGGACTTACCAATGCCAGCGCCTGTTCCTTCGACGGCTGGTTCTTCAAGTGGCCGATCAGCTGATTCACTGAGAGCACACGCGCGGATTTTTCATCGTGCTTCAAGCCAGCGACGATGAACGGTAGCAACTACTCGCATATAGATAACACACTCAGTCGCTTCTGTCAGATCCCGCCCAGCCCATCAAGCTTACCTCTGGCGAGAAGAACATTCCATCGTTCGCATCGCTGCCGAGCACGCGATCAATGCACGCGCATGTGGCTTTCACCTGCTCACAGCAAAAACGACCCTCAGCACTCAACACCTCGACAACGAGTGGGCGAACGAACGCAGCTCGTCGAACCTTCTTGGCGTCGCCGGCGTCGCTCGCGCTCTGTAGCACGAAAAACAGCGCGTCCAGCGGCACGCGCTCCAGCAGCTGGCGCACCAACTCCTTCTCCTGTGCGCTCGCGTACAGCGCCGCCGTGGTGGCGAGCCCTTGCTCCTGGAAACGCTCGATCTCGGTCCAAATCGCCGCCGGATCCATGGTGCCCGATTTGGTTGTGGATCTGCGAGCGCGGAGCTCTGTTAGTTGGACCATCACTCTGTTCGAGGATACAAACTTCTGGAGTGGTGACATATCGGTTTCTATCTATTGGTCACAAGGCAGCTTGCTCATGCGGAAGTAGTGAGGAAACACGCGCCAATGATCAGCACCAGCTCCCAGTATCCTCATTACTGTGGTAAGTCGACGGTGCACGATTCTGTACGATACGCCTGACCCCACAGACAGCTGCAGTCCAAGTTACAGAGCCGATGTCCCATGGTTTGACTGCCCGATGCGATGACCCGGCTACATCAACCTGATGCATCTCTTCAAGATCGCATCTACGAGCGTGGTCTGCTGCATACTGTACCCTCGACACAGGCTCTTCCGGCGGTGAGTCAACTGCGCTGCGATTTTATGGATTTGCGTACAGTAGCTACTACTATTGAACGTACTAGTAAATTGAACTGCTTGACTGCATGGACGCCATCTCGTTTTCTGGCTTGCGTGTGCCTTCTTCCACTGCGTCAAGTATCAGAGCGGAAAGCGTATTCAAGGTGGACTATCATATTCAGCAGCCGCGTAAAGCTATCTTACTCAGTTTGAATGGCAATGTAGTTGGCCGACGGCTCGTTCGCCACGCGCGAGCCGCCGTGCATGCTCTTGTCGTCGCTGTAGAACGCGTTGCTGGCCGTCATCTTGGGCGCGTACTGCAGCTGCTCCGGCACGTGGAACCACTCGCTGTCCTCGTACATGGCCTGCTGCTGGTGGAATAGCGGCGAGCGCAGCAACTGGCCGACGATCACACCCGAGACGACCGCCAGCCCGACGGACACGACCGTCGCGAGGATCTGGTAGCCGCCCTGCTGCCCCGCCGACCGGTGGCGGCGTGCGACGAAGATCTCTTCCAGCACCTCGCCGTAGTAGTCGTCTGGGATCGCCATCGTCGCGAACGCACAGGCCAAGCCGCCGAGCACGCCGGGCATCGCGTGGAGATTGAGGATGCCCGCCGAGTCGGAGAGGCCGATGCGGGTCTCCAGCGCCGGTAGCAAGAAGCAGTAGCCGCTGACTGAGACCACACCGGCGACCACACCGATAGCAATGGCGCTCGCCGGGTTGATCGCCAGCTCGCAGGTGGCGCCCATGGCCACGCCGCCGGCGAGCGTGGCGTTCTGGATGTGGACCATGTCGAACTTTTTGCTGTGCGAGAGGAACACGCTGAACGCAAACGTGGCGGCGCAGGACGCGGCGATGGAGAGCAGCGTGTTGACCACGGCGCGCTCCTGGCGGAAGCCCTCAGCGGGCACGAGCGCGGCGTTGAACGACGGCCAGTACATCCACAGGAAGAGCGAGCCGATCATGGCGAAGATGTCGGACGAGTACCGCGAAGTGTTGTGGGTCTGCTGTGGAAGTGGGGGTACGCCCAGCTGCAGTGTCAGCGCCAGTCCGAAGAACGCGCCGAACGTGTGGATCACCATGGAGCCGCCGGCGTCGATGACCTCGAGCAGCTCCACGAGGATGTACTCGTTGAGCGCAAACACGAGCACCTCAAAGAACGCCATCCAGAGCAGCTGCGTTGGCGTCACCTTGCCGAGCACCGCGCCGAAGGAGATGAGCACGGCGCCGGCGGCAAAGTCGCCGTTGATGAGCGAAGGGATGTCGACCACGATGCGCGGATAGCCGTCGTTGGCGCCGATCTGGTGGGCCATGCCGACGCAGATGATGCCCCACTGGAGCGAGAGCGCGGCGACCACAAAGTTGAGCGACACGGCGCTGAGCGAGTACTTGCGCAGGTACGTCATGAGGAAGCCGAAGCCCACGAAGATCATCACGTGCACGTCCATGAACATGGCGTAGAGCTCGCGAATCCGCGTCGGGTTGGCGCCCGAGGTGGAGGACGAGTTCTTGGCATGGCTCGTGCTGAAGTGGACGCCGTAGAAGATGAGGCAGACGGCCTGGAACGCGCACGCCGTCAGCAAGAAGCCGCGGTCGCGGGAGAGCTCCATTATAGTTGGGCTGGCGTCGGCGTTGGCGTTGGTGGATGGGGATGGGGACTAGGTGTTGAGATGTTGGACGCAAGTTGGCGAGTGCAACGGTTGGGAGTGCAGGGCCTTGCATTGGCGTTGGGACGTCGGACATTTGTTGGCGCGATGACATCACCGCACCTGAGGCTGTTCCGGTTCGTTGGCACGTTCTTGCGGGTGGTTGAACCTGCGGAGAAGGCGCGGCTGGGGCGGCCAGCAACAGGTTCAAGTTCAACTGCTGGACCGAGTCGAATGAACGCGACATCAGTTCTGAACGGCTGGTCAGATCAGTTCTGTGAATAGCCGATCCCAACAGGATCTATATGTCGTCTACCAGCACAGTACACTGTAGCGGATGTGCGTCAGCAGAAAGGTTTGTGCACCCATCTTTTGCACTCATGGATTCACTTTGAATGGCTCCAGGCGGGCAGATTCACTATCAGGTTTTAATGCTTCCCGCGGGATCTTTTTTTTGTTGTTGTGCGAATTAAAACAGGAAAACGCAATTGCTTGTCACCTGGGAACCCGTGAGGCGGGAAGAACCATCTTCAAGATGGCGCAGCTGTGGCCTGGCCTGGCCTGGGCAGTTTGTTGATCCACAATACAGCACAGTACTGAATGGTAATTAAAGCGACGGAATATTTGTTCCCACCCGCCAGTCTACTGAGCGCGTACGTCAGGGGATCCTTTGAGCGGCATGTTCACGTCGGCGTCGTGGTCGTCTCTCGCGTCGTCATCATCACCGCCACCGCCACCGCCACCGCCACCCTCTTGGTTGCGCTGTGGCTGCACGTGGAACCTTTTCACTTTGGCCCACCGCGCGGCGAACAGCGCGGCCGCGACCAGTGCGCACGCGATGCAAAAGCCCACGAAGATCCACACGGCGACGGTCGCGCTCAGGTTGTGCGGGTGCGGCGGCGTGGCCGTGAGCAGCTCCACAAACAGCGGCTGGGATTGCAACGACCCGCTCTCAAAAAACCCTCGGAGCTTGTCGACCACCGGATCGCCAAGCGATCCGGTGGTGGCTTTCAAGATGTCGATCGTCACTGTGACGCACGACGCGGCTGCCACGTCGGACACGTAAGCGCATGAAACGGCTGTGGCGTTGGCGAGGTAGAGCGCTTCGCTAAGCGGCGCCAGCGAGAGCGGAGGGTACGTGGTACCGCCGCTGGCCGAGACGAGCGTCTGCGTCGTGAGCATACGGTAGAGCGTCGCAATCAGCCGCCCAGGCGAGAATACGTCGCCGCAGACGGCGGAGGCGTCGCCGGCGCGGCACTGGAGCTGCAGCTCCACGCGACTAAACGCACAGTCGCCCGCGTTCGCACACTCGGCCGCGCAGTTGCGCATGCCATAGGTCGCTGGGCAGCGGCAGACGCTCACTGAGCTGCTGCTGCCCAAGCGGCCACCGTATGTGACGCTACCGCAGACGCCGGCATTGAGACAGGCATACTCATGTGGACAGCCCGTGTCGTCATCCAGGACGATGGCGACCACGCCCTGGCTCACAACGTAGGCCAGCGAGCGGTCGGCTTCGTTGCCGCCGATTGAGAGACCGTTGTACACGGTGTCCGTGGCACTGCTCACTTTGTGCTTGAGCAGCGGCTGCGACGTCTTGGCGACCAGGCGGTCGTACACGACCGTGAGCGGCGAGCCGCCGTCGTACACGTCGTTGGCCACGGGTGAGAGCCGGACCGACTGCGGAATGTTCCAACTCGTTGGCGAGAATGTGAGCCGCAGCGGCGCCACCGTGAGCAGCGAGTCGTCGAGCTGGAACTGGATGGTGACGACCACGTCGCCCGCGGGCGCCGAGTCCAACGAGACCGAGTAGTTGGCGGGCATTGGCGCGCTCTCCGAGACCACGACCACGCCGGTTGAGAGCGTCACGCCCGGCAGGTCGTCATCCACGACCACTACCTCGACGATGCCCCGGCCACTAATCCACTGCGGCGCCCAATGGCGCGGCCACGCCGCCTGCCGCTCGGCCGCCACGATGAACGGCGCGTTGGCGTAGGAATACTCGGTCGCTAGGACGCCAGCCGCTCTCGTGATTCGGTTGTGGCTGATCGACTGCGCGGGGACCACACTCGCGCTGTCGTCGGTGGACGTGGCCACGTGGCTCACCGAGAACGAGCGGTTGCCGTAGAACGCGTTGTCGTCCACCGCCAGAAACGTGAGCTCTTGCAGAAGGTTCCAATTCGCAGGCGTGAACAACAGGCTCGTGGGTGCGGTGAACGTCCATCGCTCGCCCGATTCGTACGCGCCGCCGACGAGCTCGACGCCGTTGGACGCGAGCGTCGCGTTGGATACGGCGGCGTATACGCTCAGCGGCGCGTTGTCCGCGTGGGCCACCACGGCCACCACCACATCTTCCACTGGCTCACTGGTGAGTCGCACTTGCAGCGTGGCCACCTGGCCGAATTGGTGCATGCGGCTGCGTCCGCTCTGGCTCGGCGCCACCGAGTCACTGCTGCTCAAATCTCCACGCACAGCCAGTGGGAACTGGACCGCGACGTTGGCGTGGACCACAACAGCGGGCGCCACGAGGCAGCGCGCGATGTCGTCGTACGACTTGTCGAACGCCACGAGCAGCAACGTGAACGACACGAGCGCGAGTCCTGATGCATGGAGCGTCTGCGCGCCCGTGGAGGTCATGGCCACGTCGAACGACTGGATCTTGGTCCATGCGGAGAGATCCAGTAGCACCGGTGAACTCAGATCCAACGAGCTGCTCCACCAGAGACTAAGCTTTTGCACGTACCTAGCGCCGCGCATCGTTGGGATAGTCAGCGCCACGGCCGTGGCATTCATATTCGAGTACTCTTCAAAGCTAGCGATGACCCACGCCGAGCCAACAGCCAACGGCTCGGCGTTGGCGTCGGAGATGCACGGCTCCCACGGCGCCAATAGAGCCGAGTCGTCGCGGAAAACGTTGGCGCAGGTCGATGAGCGGCCCACCGTCGTTGGGCCAACCGTGACGGTCGTGCCTGGGTCGGTGCTGCAGCGCACAGATGAAGGATAGACGCGTCGCTCTTTGGAGATCACCGGCGCGTTCGGATAGACGCCGCTGCCTTCGTGGACCATCAGCTCGGAACTGGAGAACAGCACGGCGTTGTCGTCGTCATCCAGAACGCGAAGTGGCTTGACGCCGCCCGAGTCGTTGAACAGCCCCGGAGCGCAGGGCACCTCAGCGTTGGAGCAGTCGCCCGTGCCTTGGAACGCCGGATCGGCACTCTGCAGCGTGTGTGTGAGCAAGATGGTGCGGTCGCCCGTGGCCACAGCATCGTTCACCACGTGGACACCAACGCGCTGCGGCTGCCACCAGTTCCCCGACGAGAAGAGTAACTCATGGCGGCACACAGCAGTCGCGCTATTACACTCGTCGCTGGTCGCGTCGCCCGGCTGGTAGAGCTGGAACGAGATCTGGTTCTGGCCTTTGCGGGTCACCGACGGCGACGGCATGAATCCGCCGACAGCGACCACGGCGCCGGCCAGTGCCGGTTGGAAGATCTCGACTTCGTTCAGCACCACGCTATTGTCGCCTTCGACCTGCAGCAGCAGATACCGCGCCTCGACCGTCGTGCTGCGGTTGCCAAAAAAGTGGTCGTCACGGAACTGCGCGTCGCCCTGCGCGCCAAACACGCGCCACCGCAGCACGACGGTCTCCGCTTCCGAGGCCGAGAACGACCGCGAGGTCACGTTGAACTGCCTGGCGAAGGCGGCCGTGGTCTTGGCACTTGTGAAGCCCGCGAGCCCGCTGTTGGCCGCTGTCGCGAGGGGCATGTCGGACAACAGCAGCCAGATCGACACAGGCAGCTGCGTGGCGCTGAGCGTGGCCGACGAAACTTTGCGCTTGATGGTCACGACCACGTCCTCAAGCAGCCTTTGGGTGCCCAGGTCGGCCTGCCACCATGGAAACGTGGACGCAGTGGAGGACATGGCGAACGAAGCGCCGACGCCGAGTGAGGACGCCGCGTGGCCGTCAACAGCGGCTTTGGCGTTGCCCGCGTGGCTCTGGGAGACAGTAGTCGTCGCTGCACGCGCGAGGTTGACGCGGCCCGAGCCGAGCAGACGCAGCTGTGGCCGCAGCGTCGCGTCTTTGTGGTCTTTGGACGCGAACGTGACCTCGGTGACGCCATCGTAGACGAAGAAAGACGGCGGCGCCGGGCGCGCCGTGTACACGAGCAGCGTCAGGTCCGTGGACGCCAGCTGTTGGCTCTGTAGTCGCCGCTGCTGCGTCGCGAGGAACGCGTTGACCGCCAGCGTCACGTCGAGTTCGATCCAACTGGGCGCTGGAACATAGGCGTTGGCACTCGCGTTGAACGCTCCAGGTGGATCGATTGGCTTGATGCCAACAGAGGCATCGTGGGGACTGAGGAAGCTTGTAGTCGCAGGGAATATGCCAGCGAGTGACGTCGTCGCCCGCGATGCGCCGCTACGTAGGCCACAACTGATCTGGCCGTTGGAACCGCTTGTACACTCGGCTCGGAGCGAGGCTTCATCCCAGCTATTGACGATATCGCCCGACCCAACCGCCACGCCGACTGAGATCCCGCCCAGGCCTCCATTCTCGCCGCCACTCACGCGATAGAGCCGCAGCTTGGCGGCGCCCACCTGGTGGCTGCCTGTGGAGGACGCGACGGTCGGATGGACAGCGAAACGCACCACGCCCGTGCGCACCACGCGGGTAGTTGGCGTGCTCGTCGACGCGTTCGACGCCGCTGAGAAAGTCTGCGCCGCACCGGCTGCTGCCGACGCGATGGCGGCGTCGGCGCTGAACGACAGCGTCGTGTCGGCACTTGCGGGCAGCACGAGCTCAAATGGACTGTACTGTCCACTGCCCCTGGGCTGCCAGTGCATCGGCTCACTGCCGAGCTGCAGCGCGTAGGACGCGGCGCTGGCGTCGTTCTCTCGCGTCTCGAGCGTGGACGCGTCTAACTGCACGGCCGCTGGCGGGAATCGCGCTACAAACACGCGTGCGATTGGATCGTTGGGTGGTCGATTGTAGAAGCCATCGGCTGAGCTCTTCGTTACTATGCGCACGCTGGAGTACTTGACGCCGTCGCTACTGCCAACGACGGGCAGCGCAACCGCTTGGATCTCCACAGCTTGCGGAGTGAACCAGTCGGCCGCTGTGAAGATCAGAGACGACGGTGTGATCTGGACGCCCGAGTCGGCCTCAGCGACAAGCGACAGATCGACGCGTCGTGCCGGCTCACTCGCGAGGGACACACGCATCGTGGCGTTGTGGCCGTCCATTCGAACAGCCACGTGGTTCTCAGGAATGAGCGTCGACGCCGAGAGGTGGCGCACGGCCTCCGGGACGACGACCACCCCGGCTGGGTCGTCGTCAAGGGCATAGACCACGATCTGCACCGTCGGCTGAGGCGCCGTCAGTACTCCGGCACTTTCATCCCACGGGAACGCGTGCTGCGCGCTACCCGAGTCGTAGCTGCCAGGCGACTGCGTGTAGATCTTCGTCGCGAGCACGAAGCCCGAGGCCGCCGCGAGCGACGTGCGCAGCGCCGCATTGTAGCTCGGATCAGAGCTGGTCGCGGCAACCGTAATCGCCGAGTGCGGTAGCCCCTGCGACTTGTTGTTCGCGACGGCCGTGACCACCACGCTCTGTCGCGTACGCCACGAGGTCGCTGTGAACATCAACGAAGCTGCTGACAGAGTGAGTACTGTCGGATCGGCCGTGAGCACCACAGCCACATCCGCCGTCGGCGCGCTATTGAGCCAGACGTCGAAGCGGTCGGTCTGTCCGAGTTCGGACACCGAGAGACTGGCTTTCGAGACCACCACGGCAGCGTCGCCGTCGTCTTTGATGGAGACGATCGTGCCCACGAAGTCCAGCAGCTCATTGCGTCGCCTGTCGAGCAAGAGAAGCGCGGGGCGCAGCTCGCTGGTCCACTCGCTCGGGTGCTCAAAGTCGATGCCTAGGTGCGCGCCGCCAGTGGCGTTCTGCAGCACAACACGGAACACGCGGTCGGGCGCTTGGAACAGCGAATCGTCCAAAATCGAAATGGTCACCAGCTTGCTGTTCTCGCCGTCGGCGAACGTGACGGTCGTGGACGCGAGCGCCATGTACGCGACGTCGGCGGCCGCTGTGCACGGGCTCTGGTGCGTGCACTTGCGAGCCTCGACCACGCCGTTGTCGTAGTCGATGGCGTACTTGTGCCTGCCAGGGGTGATGACCCCGCCGTAGGTCGCCACGTCGACCGTCACCACTCCACTCGTGTACGTGTTGACGCCGCTCGAGTCGGTTAGACCGGTCCGCGCAATCTCGACGGTCACACTGCCAGCGTTCTCCAGCACTTCATACTGCGCCTGCTTGAACGAGATCGTGCCGGCGTCCCGGTCGTCGACAAGATAGACCCAGATCTCGGACTGTGCGCCGATTGACGCGCCGCCTTCGACCGCGGACATGCGGATCATGAACGCGCGCGCCAGTGGGTCGTACTTTCTGTTGTTGAACACTTTCACCACAAAAATCTTTCGTGTCTCGCCGTTCGCCCACGTAAGCTTGCCAGAAGTCTCGAGGTAGTCGAACGCCAAGCTACCGCCTTCCGTGGCGTTGCTGTCGCTGGTGCCGACCGTTGTGACTGTGAGCGTCACGGGCGTGTAGGACGAGGACGAGGACCCGAGCCAACGGACGATCGTCACGACGGCGCTGCCGTTGTCTTCCCGGCAGAAAATGGAGGACGCGGCAAAGCCGAACTGGCCGGCGTCGCCGTCGTCGGCGATCGTGATGGCTGTGGCTCGCGTTGCGCCAAGCGAGGCGATGCTACTTGTTGGATCATTCGCCTTCATAGGCACAAGACCTGAGAGCTCGAGGAAGAAAAACTCTTGCGATTCGTACACGTCGTCGTTGAGGATGCGGATTGGGATGAACGCCTCGCGCTGGTTTGGTTCGAACGTGAGCTGGTAGACCACGTCAGTGAGGAAGAAACTCTTGGTGTTGATGGCGGTGGCCTGCGCTTGGTTCGCCAGTCGGTAGCTCACAGTGACGGCGCCGCTCGCGCCGCCCGCTCGAACCACTTTGACCTGCACGGTGCCAGCATTCTCTAGAAACGAGTACGTGCTCGCGCTGAACGAGAAGATGCCGGCTACAAGATGCAGAGATAGTGAGTCTACCAGCACACCAATAGCTCAACACGAACAAAATAAGAGCCCAAGCAGCTTTACCGTCGCCTCCGTCGCGGATTGTGATGTATGCGACCTGCGCAGAGGCCTCGAGCGACACGCCTGTGCTCGGTGACTGGATCACGACTTCAAAGTGTTCGTCTTCTTCGTACACGCCGTCCGAAAGTACCGTCACCGTCACCGTCTTGAGTGTCTCAGAGGGCGCGAACACGACCTCCACGTTGCTCATCGCTGTATAGTCGGCATCCGCGGCGGCCGCCGGCTCAATAGCGTCGCTCGGCGGCCGCGTGGACACGTACACTGTGCCCGTGGCCGACAAGCTGCCTGTGCGAGTGAGCTTGAGCTGGAAGCTGATGGACCCTGGTGACGTGCAGGCGGCGTCACATTCCGTGACAGCGTACGGCGCTGCGGCGCTTGTGAAGGCAGCGTCGAAGCCGACCACCGAGGCGGCAGCGGCGAAGAGTGGTACAACGGTCAAGAGCAGCCACGCCACCAGTAGCAGCTGTGGCGCCAATCCATTCAATCTCCGTGCTGTAGCGGCCATGGCTAAAAGGCTACTGGAGACTTTGTTTATGTAGGGAACTGGTGAAGAGTGGGAGCTGTTTGGAAACAGTCGCGGGGACAGGGTACACAGGTGACCATCACTCTGTCGGGACTTCAACTTTGGATGCGTAAATGATGGAAAATTTGGAACTATTTTGGATGCTAAAAATGCTATGTCTATCTACTTTGGTTATTAAAAGGAAGATGGAACTTTATATCAATCAGGTTTGACAGTTGTTGATCGAATGACCATCACTCTGAGTGAGACTTTCCTTTGTGAGCAAACGGACCGGCGCAACAGATTCCACACACACACATCTACGACCCAAGGCGACCACCCGCGTGCCTCCACGACGACGCTGCAGGCCAACGCACTGGCCACTACGTCCCGCGCCAGCACTGAGGAGAAGACTGGCGTTCCGAGAGTGTAATTCGTGCAGCTGTCGCACCACGAGTCGATTGCGCAGCCCCGCGGATTGTGGCGATCTTAGCACGCACACTTTCTCACAACCTGCCGTCTTTTTTTTTCTTCACTGTAGCCACCGCAGTCACCCATTCACTTCTGGATTTGCACGCCCCCAAGCACTTACAACATCTGCTCTCGCCACTTTCGCGTCGCACGCTACCAGTAGCACAGTATCCAACGCCATGGTTCCGTTCGCGCCAGTGGGCAGTAAAGCGTTCCCCGACCCACTCCCGTCGCTCAGCGCAGCGCTCATGCAGTCCCGAATTCTCACGAGCGACGAGTTTTCGCTTGGGCGCGACTCAACGACGCTGGACGGCTCGAGACAGACGCGAAAGACCGTCGGCACCAACTCCACCAGTGAATTCACCACCACGTACGGTTGTGCTCCCGTGCTGACTGTCTGTCCTGCGGTTCTTGACAGTCGCTTTATGGCTGTTCAGTATCACTGAGTGCGACTGGGAAGACATTCTCGCATGTGCAACAGTGATGGAGGACTACGTCAGCCCTGACGTCATGCAGTACTTGGCCACGGGCGAAAATGCGCTGCAAGGGAGCCAAGAACTCGACCTCACTGGCCGCGAGTTCCTGTCAAGCCCCTCGATTCCATTTATTGGCCCTGTTCCACGCTTGTTTACCGAGGTCGTCGCGCCAAACCGCATGGCCGCCCCGGCTCATCCCCGTTCAGGTGCGAATCGTTGGTTCTGTTGAACGGTAGATCGTTGTCCTTCTTCGGCCCATCTCACCACTGAAGGTCCGCATGCAGACGCTGCTTTCACCAATCGATACAAGCTGCGCGGCAACCCGACCGAGCTGCCAAAGCAGCCACCACTGGAGGCGTCCGTGACGCGCGACACTCGCGCCGCTGCGAGCGTTCTGCGCCGCATGAACACCAACGCGATCCGAGGCAAGTCAGCGCGCACGCGTCTCTTCGCGAGTCCGGACCACCACGACAAAGAGAATCGATCCGCCAATCTCAACACGGTGAACGTGCCTCTCAACCCAAAGGCAAACGGGAAAGCCAAGCTCGTACCCACCAAGAGCCCAGCGATTCGCGACCGGCTGTCACTGGACAGTGCGACACAGACGGTGCACTCATCCGACCGGGTGCAACGGCCGAGCTCTTTGAGGAAGTTCAAGGATTGTGAGGTCCTTGGGTGTACGAGAGGAGCTCGCTCGAAGGGCCTTTGCAAGCGCCACGGCGGCGGCAAGCGCTGCAGCATCCTTGGCTGCGCCCGCAGCGACCAGGGCGGCGGCTTCTGCATTTCACACGGCGGTGGCAAGCGATGCGCCGTCCGTGGCTGCAAGAACTCGGCCCAGTCGCGCGGACTGTGCAAGAGCCACGGAGGTGGGTTGGTCTCCTTGTCTGCAGTAGTTGGCAGGAGGAGGTTGGTGTGTCGTCTGACGGTGATTTGGTTCGTGTAGGAGGCAAGCGCTGCATCGCTGAAGACTGCAACAAGAGCACGCAGGACGGCAACTTCTGTCGCAAGCACGGCGGTGGCAGGCCCCGCAATGAGCCAATGTGCTACAGCCAACACAAACCATAGAGTTTACGTGCCGCCCTCTGCATTGCCAGGACGATCTCGTCCTCTTCATTTCCTACCAAGTACGATATTCTCCATCTCCCATTACAATACATAATAGGCAATATTTTTGTGGTACGATGTACTCCATTCTTGGTACACTTCCGACCAACTTCGGTGGATTCTGCCGCCAAGCCAGATTCACCCGCGCTTTTCCTTTTCGCGCCAGCAAGCGCAAGCAGTCGACACATTCTGCGGATAGCTTTTCACCATGGCGACGCAGGAGCTGCAGGCGCAGGTGAGCGGCGACTAACCACGCGTCTATACGCATAGACGCCCCCCCCCCTCTCCTATTTCAGGTCTTACCGAGTATTGTCTCTCTGTGTCCGCAGTGCGTCAAGAATGTGGTGGTGGAGACGCGCGACACCGACGGCCAAATCTCCCGCACGGAGCTCTCGTCTGCGCTCGCGCTCAAGAAAGAAGTGGGCAACGCGCGGCTCGTGAGCGACGACGCGATGCTGTGGGTGGCCCACGGGTCCATACACAGCCAACCCTCGAGCGACCAGACGCAGCAGCACGTGACCGTCCGCAACGGCAAGCGCAGCTTCTCGTTCTATCTCGCGTCGAACCCCGACAGCGACGCATTCCTCTCGGAGCTGCGCGCCCAAGTGGCCGGCCAGAGCGGGTTAGACGCCAAGCGCAAGAAGCGCAAGATCCGCAAGCAGATGGAAGAAAGCCAGAGCGCCGGCTTTGTGCCCGTGGTCAACTCGCTCGCGAGCCCGTCGAAGCCGACGCCGCCACCGTTGACGCCCAACAGGCGGCGTCTAAGCGACTCGACCAACTCACCGCGCTTGGCGCCGCCGCTGCCCATGTCGCTCTCGACCGTGTCGGAGGCCCACGGCGTCTATCCGTCGCCGTCCAAGTCGCCGTTCCGCTCACCGTTCCGCAAGAAGCCGACCCCACCGCCAGCGCGGCTCGCGAGCCCGATCGTGTCGCTCGCGCTGCCGCCCAAGAGCCCGGCGCTGCTCGCGTCTACAACGCCGTCGCCAGCTGTGTCGTCCGCGTCGTCGGCGCGGTCGCGGTCGCAGTCCCAGTCGCAGTCGCAGTCACCGCGCGAGTGGCTCAGCCCCGCTCGCCGCATGCCGCACACGCCGCCGTCCGTGCGGCGCCACTCGCTCACGCCCGGGTCCAGAAACAGTACACTCAGTAGCAGCGGCGACAACAAGGAGAACACGCCCGCGCGGTCGTCGGGCGGCATCGTCAACAAGCGCGTGCGCTCGCTCCAGCGCATGCTGGACGACGTGCCGCGCGAAGAGCCGGACCACACGGCGGGCGCCGCGCAGAGGCCGCCGATCGTGCGCTCACCCTTCTTTCTCTCGCCGCCCAACGCGCGCGAGATGAGCCCCGTGCGACGGCCGTCGCCGGCCAAGAAGCTGCGCTCGCCCGCGCGACCGCTCGGCGAGCTGCAGCTGAACACGACGCCGCCGCGGCCGTTGAAGTCGAACGGAACGCCTCCCAGCAACCCGCAGGCCGGAACTGCGTCCGCGGGCGAACTGGGGCTCCGCAAGGTCACGCATGGGCTGCTCAATCTCGGCAATTTTTGCTACATGAACGCGATCGTCCAGTCGCTGGCGGCGCTGCCCGGATTTGCCGACCACTTGCAGAAGGACGAGTGGCTGGTGGCGATCATGAAGAAGCGTCTCGCTGCAAGTGGCACTGCGCGCGACACCCAGGAGATCGCCGAGCTGTTCAAGCAGTGGAAAGGCGCCGACCAAGCGGAGCGGTTGGTCGTTCACGACAAGCTCGCGCAGCTGCTGCAGCAAGTCATTGCAGGCAGCGACACGTCCATCAACCCGGAGCCGCTAAAGGCCGTCATGGGCCGCAGGAACCCTCGCTTTGCGTCGTACGTTTCATTCAAGCTCTAAAGCCCGAAAAGTAGGGTCTAACTAGTATTCTGCTTCTTATCTCGCAGACACTTTCAGCAAGACGCCCACGAGTTTCTGCTTCATCTTGTGACAGAGTACGAGAAAGAGCTTGTGCAGGCAGTCGACGGCGTAGTGAAAGCTGAGGTAGACGAAGAGTCGAGCAAGCAGGCCGTACAACCACAGGAAGCAGCGGAAGATAAGCCAGCGCAAAAGAAGTCGAGTCTGCTGAATTTCTTCCGATTGGAGAAGAAGGAAGAAGTAAATGATTCGGAGAGTACGACGAACACCGCGCCACCAGCTACCGCCACCGCCTCCGTGACGCCGACGCCTGACACGACGACGCGTAAGCTGATGGACGACGATGCTCTGGTCGCTGAGCTCTACCCGGCTGAGTGCTTCCGCACAGAACTTTACCGCACTCTGACATGCTGCAGCTGCAAGTACAGTCGTCGCCAAGTGGAGAAATTCTACGACTTTTCACTGGATCTGCCGTACGTGCCGCTGCCGCTCCCGACGCCAATTGCTCCAGAGGCTCAACCACATCCTCCGCAGACCTCTTCCGGTGCCAAGCAGTGCCACTGTGGCGTCGATGCTCTAATCATTGGGTCTGGTGACGATCGCCTATACTGCTGTGCCAAGTCGACTTGCAGTCTACGCGAGAACATGGAAACACAGGAAATGGCCGAGTCAGTGTCGTCACCAGCTAAGACCACCTCCGCTGATCCATTGCCGTCCCCGCCGGTCTCGTCACCAGCGCTAGCGCTGGGTCACTCCATTCACTTGGCGGATTTGCTGCAAGAGCAGTTCAAGTCCGAAGTGCTGGAGCTCACCTGCGAGAAGTGCAAAGAAGGACGCGAGGCCATGGCGCGCTACGAAGTCAAGTCGTTGCCGCGCGTTCTCGTTCTTCATCTCAAGCGATTCGAAGTCAATCCTCAAACAGGGTCGCTATACAAGCGGTGCGATCTCGTGGAAGCGCCGGCACAGCTCTTCCCGGTTCAGAAAATTCACGGATCCGATGAGATCGCGTCTGATCTTGCTGACAAGCGGTATATGATCAAGAGCGTCGTCCACCATCTGGGCAAGACCATCGACGAAGGACACTACGTGGCTGACGTCTGCGGCCAGCGCGGAGCGTGGCGGCGGCGCAACGATACGCACGAGACTCTGGTGCGTGCTGACTATTGGTATGGTTGTCCCAGTATCTCCTGTATTTCTAACACACTCTTGTGGCCATTGTTCAGATCGGAGAAGATTTCGCTCTTCGAGCCAGCCGAAGCCAGGAGTCGTGCTACATGATGTTCTATGTGGCTACCGAGCCTGCTGATGCACAAGAACAAGACAAAGAGAACGCCGTCGATCCGACTCAGCCGCCCGTTGGGACGCGGACCACGACGCCAACTCACCCAGACTCGCCGGCGTCTCTGGTTGGTCGACGACGAGAGCTCACGCCGCCTCGTCGGAACGAATCCAAGGTGTCCAAGAGTCTGCACGAGCTGCTGTAGTCACTCGACGCCGCTCTCAAAATGTACAGTACGCATATTGGCGACATAGTTATGTTGGGATTATATATATTCAGATGAAGAGCGCAGCGGGCAAGTTTGGCTGCGCTACTCTACGCTTTCTGTACACCATCGTCGTCGTTTCACGATCACGCCGCGTTGAGTCGCCAGGTCAGTTGGTGCGAATTGCACGTTTTGTGGTCTAACGGATTCGAGTCGTCTCATCGTCGTCTTTCTATCCGGGGAGTCTGCTGACACAAGAAATGGCGCCCATGGATGGGTGGTGGGGTGGGCTGTTTTCCACGGTGACGAGTCCTTCTACTGGCGAGCTAAATCCCGTGTCGGAGCGAGCGATCACTGGGAAATGTTGTTGGGATTCGCGAACGCGTCGGGCGATTCCTCGACAGGGATGAGCCGCATCAAGAACCCTATGCAGAGGCAGTAGTCAGTATGGCGATTCCACGGGCTCACACAAGTTTCAAGGTGATGATGGCGAGAGTACGTACCGACAGGGATGGAGAGCGCTCCGTAGCCGAAGCACACGAGCCACTGGGTGAACGTGATGCTGCTGGTCTTGGTGAAGTTGCCTCCGAACTCGGCCAGCAGCACCTGGACCAGGATCGTGACGACGATGACCACCATGAACAGCGTGTTGGTCAGCACGCCATTGAAGACCCGCCAGTCGTTGTTGGTCCGCCGTGCGTTGAACTCGTTGAAGAGCTGGCTGAAGACGAACGTGTTGAAGATGATCGTGTAGTGGCGGTAATCGTACTTGGTGCAGAACTTCTTGAGACAGTCCTCCGGGTAGTCGAGCAACGACAGCGCCGGCTGGATCTTGGTGTAGTCCTCGCACACCAGGCTCGCGCAGACGCCGCCATTGACGGTCGCGCACGCGTCGCTACTCAGCGAAGGGAAGCTGGATTTCAGCTGGTACTGGTACGCGACGCACACGTTGCCTTCCGGGATGCCTTCGAACTCCAAGTGGCCGTACGCGAGCAGCACGAACACCAGAATGAGCTGAAATGACGCCTGCACCGCGATGTTCTTGACGATGCACCGTCCGAGCAGCGGCGCCGACTTTTTGAAAGGTCTTCGGTCGAGCAGCGCCTCGGTCGGCGCCTCGGTGCCAAGCGCCAGCGCCCCCATCGTGTCCATGATCAAGTTGATCCAGAGCATCATGACCGAGTTGAGCGGCGGCTCTTTGCCGCCCACGGCGCTGACGAACGTGACCACGAGCGCGACGATGTTGACCGTGAGCTGGAACTGGAGGAATTTGCGGATGTTGTCGTACACGCAGCGGCCCCAAAGCACGGCGCGCTTGATGGACGAGAACCGGTCGTCCATGATGATAATGTCCGACGCTTCCTTGGCCAGATCCGTGCCGGCGATGCCCATCGCGAGCCCGACGTCCGCTGTGCGCAGCGCCGGCGCGTCGTTGGTGCCGTCGCCCGTGACGCCTACGACCTCGTGGTTGTCGCGCAGCAGATTCACCAGCCGGAACTTGTCGTCGGGCGACGACCGCGCGAGCACTTGCAGGCGCGGCAGCAGCTTGGTAATCTCCTCCACGGGCATCTGGCGGAACACAGGGCCTTCGAGCGCGAGCCCATCTCCGGTCATGATCCCGCACTGCCGCGCGATGGCCGAGGCCGTGTGGATGTTGTCGCCCGTGACCATGCGCACCATGATGCCCGCTCGCTTGCAGTCGCGGATCGAGTCGGTCACGTCGGCGCGCAGCGGATCCTGGATGCCAAAGATCGCGTTGATGACCAGCTGGTCATCGGGCGGATCGGCCAGCGTGTGCAGATCCTCCGGGAGCTCGCCGCGCTGGAAGTCGCGATGCGCGACGCAGATCGTGCGCAGCGCCGACTCAGCCATCTTGGTGATGATCGCATTGAACTCGCCGCGCTTGACGTTGGTGATGTCGCACACGAGGCCGTCCGGGTTGATGTACTTGGTCGCGCGGCTCACGATCACTTCGGCCGCGCCTTTCGTGTACATCCGTGCGGTGCCGTCGCCGCGTTTGACGACCGTGCTCATCGTTTTCTTCTCGGACGAAAATGGGAAGAGACGATCGCCGCGGTCCTCGTTGAAGGTCTGCTTGCGCAGCGCCATGTAGTCGAAGCCGGCCTTGAGCAGGAGGATCAGGATCGCGCCTTCGGTCTTGTTGCCTTGCACTTGCGGAGCTCCTTTCACGTCTTTTAAGAACGCGCTCGAGTTGACCGACACGTTCGCTGCCAACTGAGTTAGTGCTGTGGCCTCTACTGGCAGCGTGAGCGCCTGCGGCTTGAGCGCGTCGTCCTGGAAATATTGGCCAAGGATCCAGCCTTCGACGACCGTCATCTTGTTCTCCGTGAGCGTGCCGGTCTTGTCCGAACAGATGCTCGTGACGTTGCCCATGGTCTCACACGCGGCCAGTACGCGGATGAGGTTGTTGTCTTTGAGCATCTTCTTGGTCGAGTACGAGAGCGAGATGGTGACGGCGAGCGGCAGGCCCTCCGGGATCGCGACCACGATGATGGTCACGCCGATGAGAAACGTGTGGAGAACGTAGCTGGGCCATGTGTAGTCTTTGCGCTGCTCCGAGTTATTGTCCGCGACTGCGTAGATGATGATCATGGCCACCATAGTCGCGGTGGAGAAGAACATGCCGACGTAGCCGATCTGTTTGGCCATCCCTTCGAGCTTCTCCATCAATGGCGTCGCCTTCTGCTCGCGCACGAGCTTGGACTTGATTTTGCCCCAGCGGCACTCGGTGCCCACAGCGATGACGAGACACTCCCCGCGCCCCGAGGCCACGAGGCAGCTCGAGAGCAAGAACGGATCTTTTGCGTGAGCCTTGGAGACATCGTCCGGCTCGCCCGTGAGACTCGACTCGTTACATTTTAGGTCTTGGCCACGCACCAGCACGCAGTCCGCAGGCACTTTGTCCCCCGTTTCCATGATCAGCACGTCGCCGACCGCGATCTCGCCCACCGGCACCTGGTCGGGCTTGCCGCCACGGATCACTTTGACCTGCACGTCATCGTTCTTAGCGCTGAGCGCGCGGAACTGTTTCTCCTTGGAGTAGTTGTTGACCGACGTGACGATCGCGACGAGGAACACGCCCGTGAGGATGGCCACGCCTTCGCTCCACCCGGTCTCCGGGTGCTCCATGTAGCCAGTGACCAGCGAGGCGATGGCGGCACCGATCAAGATGATGAGCGTCGTGTCTTGCAGACTCTCGAAAAACAGCCGCAGCACGCCCTTCATGGGTGCGTCTGCAAACACGTTCCGGCCGAACCGGTCTCGTCGAACGGCAAAGTCGGTGTCGATCTCGTTCTGCGGCAGACCGTGCTCCAGGTCGACACACAAGAGCTGCGCGAGCCCTCGCACGCCGCCTATTCGATTCAGTTCGACCAAATTGGTCTCGGTCATCTGATCTTGGTTCAGGTGCCGGATCTCGTCGATCGTGATGCCGTACGGAGACGACGGGGCCACTTTGCTGACGCTGGCATGCGTACTCGTCCGCGGCTTGGTGCCGCTTGACGACGCGCTGGGCGCGATCGACGTCAGCTCTTTCATGGCGTTGGGTACGTGAACTACGAAGGTCGAGATCACCGTCCCCACACTGGCATTGGGCGGAGGCGTCCACTCTCTCTCAATCGATCAGTCTAGCGCGGGGTCACCACCGTCGTTGACGTGTCGTTCCGAGCCTGCTCTTGCCTGGACGCTTGACGCCCAACGTTGGTTTTTGCTCGATTGGCTCGGCCGTCGGCTTCGGTTTCTGATCTTGGCACCACGCTCCAGCTTGAGCAGCAGCCAGAGAGGGGGCAACGCTGCACAGTCCGTAAATATAGCAGCAACGCCCATAAGCGAGCGACGCGTCTAGACTCGTTTGAGTTTGCTTGCCACAAGTTATTCTTGCAACGGCCCCCTCAGAACAGTTACCAATCTGTGACGTGTGGTCGCAGCTCTTCAGCAGATGGCTACATTCAACGACTATTAGCCAATTGAAAGAATTTGATAATAATATCAACCAATTATAGCACAAAATATCGGAATCGTTCGCTCAAATCCTCGCATCACTTGCGATCCATTGTTTCCTCCGCTGTCGCGCTCATACAAAGCAAAAATGTGCTGCAGGCAACACCATCCACCCTCCATTCATAGGCGTTCAAAAGGCCATACAAAAGAACGTACCAGACAGCTTGGTCCAGATCCGGCGCTGGTCCATATCTTAAGGTTTTACTCGGTTCTGCATGAGGTTAATTCCCCGGAACTTCTAGTGGGTTGAGAGCTGCGGAATTGCTTTTCGACTTTCCCAGCGAGAGTCCCAATGCCGCAATGCGCCGCGTGCCTCGCCACCAAGGGCATCAACAAGTGCGGCGGTCGTTGCGCCTGTCTCATATCATGTCATGTCGTCGCGGTAGTCTAAATGGTCTAAACTCTCTCGCGTAATGTACTAGATTCCACGGTGAGCAGCGCAAGGCGCGGCGGCCCGTGTGCAAAGACTGCGTGCGCGCCGGCCGCGTTGGGCCGCCAGAGGAGTTAGACGCCGACGCGCTTAGTCCGACGACGCAGGGCGCGCGACTGGATGACTTTGAGCTGCTGAGCATGATCGGCCAGGGCGCGTTTGGCCGGGTGGGTGGTCTAAACGCGGACTAACGTGAAGTGGGCGGCCCTGCTGAGACAGACACTTCTGGATTTGCATTCCAGGTGCTGCTCGTGCGACAGCGCACGTCTAACGACGTATTTGCGATGAAGGTGAGTGGGCATGGCGATGGAGACTATCTGGTGGTGGTTTCCATCCAATCATGGCGTTTAACGAGTCGGGTGGGAGTGGTCTTGCAGATCATCAGCAAGCGCTTTCTGATTGAGAGCGACAGCGTGCGTCACATGCGCGCCGAGCGCGACATCATGACCAAGGTGCGTTTTCTGCCGTTTTTTATTATTTTTTATTTCCCAACAGCTGTCGAGGTCTAACGCCTTAAGTGGACGGGAAAAAAAAAATCCACTCTGGATCGCTCGTTTAGATCGCGCATCCGTTCGTGACCAAGCTCTCGTTCGCCTTCCAGAACAACTCCAAGGTTCGACCATCGTGGCTGTGGGGATAGTAGTATGTAATAAAGTGAAGGCTGAGATAGACCGTTCCGGTGCTGGAAGGTGTACCTCGTGATGGATTTCCAGACCGGCGGAGAGCTCTTCTCGTACCTGCGAGACGAAGGCACTTTCACGGAGGTACAGTACAGACGGTAGTTGAGTTGGTGGTGGTTTTCCGACGACATCCGAAATGACAGTGCTGTGGGTCCAAATATTTTATAGGATACAGCACGGTTCTATCTGGCGGAGATGATCCTCGCGCTCGAGCACCTTCACTCCCAGGGCATCATCCACCGGTTGAGCGAAACACACATGGGTCACTGCTCGCTTTGTACTACTCTCTTGCTGACAATACGAGTTGTGAGCTGGACAGCGACCTCAAGCCGGAGAACGTGCTGATCTCGCGCCAGGGCCACGTCAAGCTCACCGACTTTGGCGTCGCGCGCCAGTTCAACGAAGGCGACGCGCTCGTCACCGTGTGCGGTACGAAAGAGTACATGGCGCCCGAGATGCTGCTGGGCAAAGGCTACGACTCGGTAGGAAGTTGAGCTCGGTTTAAAATTCACATTGGCTGGGATGGGCTCCACTGACGAAACGAATTTTTGATTCCACAGGCCGTCGACTGGTGGTCGCTTGGCGCGCTCGCGTACGAGATGCTCGTGGGCCAGCCTCCGTTCCACGCCAAGAACAATAGCGACGTGCAGCACAAGATCCTCACCGCCAAAGTACGTCAAAAAGCCGCTTTAAAGTCTGAGGGAAAAAAATTATGATTTATGAATGTGCGTCGCTAGATCACGCTGCCCCGGTGGCTCTCGTCGAACGCGCACTCGCTTCTCCGCTCGCTGCTCGAGCGCAACGTCAGCAAGCGGCTCGGCGGCGGCAAGTCGACCATGTTCGTCGTGCGCGGCGTGCAAGCGCTCAAGAGCCACGCCTTTTTCAAGGTCGGATAGACGCTTGCCAAGCATCGCCCTGGAAAAGCGACAATTTCACAACTAAATGCCTGGTCGACTGTAGAAAATCGACTGGACCGCGCTCGAGAAGCTGCAGGTGCCGCCGCCGATGGTGCCCAAGGTGAGCCACGCGGCCGACACGAGCAACTTTGACGCCAAGTTCACCAAGATGCCGCCGGCGGACCTAGCCTGCGACGCCGTCTCGCGCGACAGCGACGAGCAGTTCTCGGGGTTTTCGTTCTACGGGCTGGAAACGCTGATCGGCGAGTCGATCGCCACGACGCTGCAGCGCCGCAAGAGCAGTCTCGTGGCGCCTAGCAGCATGGCCGCGATCGTCGAGACCGAGGTCAGCTAAACGGTAGTAGAATAGGCAATTGTTCCCCAGTCCAGGTCTAATCTTGTTTACGTTTTTTTGTTGTGGGGTTTTCCTTGTGGGTATTGCAACGCAGTGCGGAGACCGCTGTGTGGCCTTGAGTTCTCTCTCTCTCTCTCGCCGCTCTACTCGTTCTTCTTCTCTTCGAGCTTGGTCGCGAGCGTGTCGATGGCGCGGAACTGGCGAGTCCAGCGCGAGTTGTACAAAAACGGGCGCAGGTCAAAGCGGTTGTCGTCGGGCGAGTAGTTCTCGGCGTGGTACGACGGCGTGAGCGTGGTCATCTTGTGGCGGTTGATTGAGTAGTAGAAGAAGAACCGCTTGACCTTTTCGGCCACGGTCGTGGGCGTGAGGTGGCTCCACATGTGCGTGAGCTTGCGGTACATCCAGAACGGACCCAGGCGGTCGATCTTGCGCAAGCGGCCAAACCAGCCCAGCTCCTCGTAGCTCATGCCCATGTCTTCCTCGTCCAGCTGCGAGTGGTCGGCTTCTTCGTCGGCGTCGGCGTTAGTCGGACGCAGCTCAGCGGTCGGCGGCGCCTCTACGACCGTCTGCAGCGTCGGGTAGCTGTACTCGACCGCAGCCCAGCGCAGCAGGCGCTTGAGGTCGCCCTTGGACACGGCGCCGATTGGGTTCAGGTCACCGCTGCTACAGTCGTACTTGGTCATGTACCCACGCAGCGCCTCATCCACGTTGGCCGAGCTGAGCACCAGCAAGAAGCCGCTCTTGGAGCGCACCCACGGCAGCAGTTGCGCCAACAAATAGGCCATGACCATACGCAGCCGCGCCTGGATGTTCTGCAGCGCCAGGTCCTGCTGCAGGTTGCCACCTTGCGACAAAAACAGCGGCGTCTTGCCTGTGAGCACGCTGAACGTGGACACCACCGCGTCCACCATCGAGTCCATGCCCATGTTGAGGTGGTAGGCGCCGATCTCCTGCGCGAGTGTGGTCGCGCGCTTCCTGGTCGCCGCCGAGCTGTTCTTGGTGCCCATGTAGGTCGTGTGGAGCACGTGCGAGGCCAGCTCCTGCGGCGTCATGGGCGCGTACGGCTGGCCCGTGGTGCCAACGATGCGCTGCACGTCTTGGATCACGATCTCGTCGCCTGCGTTGGCCGCCTGCGTCACGAGATGGCACATCACGCCAACGATGCACGCGACCGACGACGAGTCGGCGCCTCCAGAGAGCGGCAGAAAGTAGCCGCCGCCACCGCTGCGGCGCAGATAGTCCCACATCCAGCACGCCGGCCCGAGCGCGATCTCTTCCTCGGGGACGTGATAGCGCACGTCGATGGGCGAGTTGGGCACCACGTGGAGGTCCGTCTCGTCGTGGCAGAGACTGAAGTTGACGTGGATCGTGGGCACGACCGTCTTGAGCGAGCTCGCCTGCTCGCTGCGGCTGCTCACCGAGCCGCGCAGCGACCGCACGTCGTCGAGGTCCACGGTGGCCGTCACGACCTCGACGTCCTTGACCGAGAACTGGGAGCCTTGCGCCACCACGTCGCCATTAACAGCGATGAGCGAGCAGCCGTCGTAGTACAAGCGGCCTCCGTCGCAGCCCTGCTGGTTGGCGTAGATGTAGATGCCGCCGCTCTTGGCCGTGGCGCCTTGGATCAGGTTGATGCGCTGGTGGAGCTTGCGCAGCTGGTGGTGAGAGCCGGAGCCGTTGCCGATGATCTCCACACCGGCGAGACCCAACTTGATGTGCGGACTGTCGGGCGTGAACACTTCCTCGCACGACTCGCTCGAGCACGACGTGTCTAGCGTCTGGAGGATCGCGTACCCGATGGGCACGTGGGTCTGGCCCGTGATCTTCTGGATCGCCTTGGGCGGCACGTGGCTCTGGAGCATTTGCTCCTTGCAGTCCCAGTTCACCTTCCACGTAGTGAACCAGCGCGTCTCGCGGTAATTCCCATCATCCGCCAAAAAGAGCTTGGGGCGGATGAACAAGATCTTGCGGTCGAGGCAGAACACGCGGCAGTTGTAGCGAACGCCGTTGTGCATGACCGGCATGCCGATGTCGCACATGATGCCGTCGGTCACGTCGCTCTTGAGGATCGTCTCCATCGACTCCCAGCAGTGGAAGAATGT
>JAADWZ010000140.1:0-64478 GCA_023336445.1 Pythium dissimile | reverse complement strand
TTGATGTCAGCGTGTTGGTCGTGTTGATCGTGGTTTGTTGGTCGTGTCGGTCGTGTCGGTTTCGGATGTAGTTTACGTGTGTTGGTGCGTTGTATCTGTCTGTGCGTGCGTGCGTCGTAGCGCGTCGTTTGTGTTGTCGCGTGTGTGTGTGTTTGTGGTTTGTTGTGTGGAGTGAGTGATCCCGCATCAATGAGGTCGTATAGCTCAGTCGGTAGAGCGCAGTGCTAATAACGCTGTGGTCTTGGGTTCGAGCCCCAATATGACCATCTCTTTGCTTTTTACGCCACCACGCAACAGCCCAGGCCCTGTCAACATCATCGATAAAAATGCACTTATCAATACATATTTCCTTTTCACATCCATGCCGCGTCTACCAATGGTGTCGTCTTTTTGTATCTGTATGGTCTATGAAATCATTGTGGGCTCAATCAAATATACCCCGCCTTGCAGCTACCATCGTACTGTTCTGCCCACGCTCATATCATCTCATATTTGACGCGTCACCTCAAAGGTGTGCAGCATTTATTCTACCGCCGCTACGAATAGGAGCAGGAGCCAGCCCACCGTGGGGGCACCCTTGCTGCCACCACACACGAGAGGCAAGCGCAGTCGCGCGATGGCCTTTTCCCTTCCACTCGTTCTCTTGGCCATGCTCTCGTTCCATGGTCGCTGGACGTCGGCGCCACGCCAATGCCCATTGCACTCACTTGCAGTTCAGACCGCAAAACCCGCACGGCTCTATCATAGTCTACAGTCACATAAGAACGATCATATTCTCACCAAGGCTGTCAGTTTCACTAGTGCATCGTGCATGTTTGCTCTCAGTCCAGCGCGTTGCAGCGGTGGTTTCTCTTCACACCGGCAACGGGAATCATCGGCGCACTCGACACTCCAATCTTGAATTTTTTGCAAAATGACTGAAGTGCAACCAAGATGGATTCCCTTTACAATGGACACTTTACCAGTTCTAGCTCCGACAGAGATAGCTGGTCGTTTTTGGACGTTTCTGGTCGCGTTTGGTCTCGGTCAACCTTCGCTATCCTGACCACCGTGTTTTCTGGTTTGTCGACAACGACGACATGGGTAGTGGCTGTCTCCAAAAACGACACCCATATGGAGCCGAGGTGACACACAACCCGCGGCCCCTCTCGAAATCTGCCAAAGTAACGATGAACCAAGAAGAGAATCATCGCCGACTCAAGTGCGCGCTCCTATCACACCAGTTTATGCCAGCTGTGAAGTATCCAGAGGGTACTACAGGTGCATCGGCGTCTCAACTATTCGCTCTACCAGTGATTGTGGGTTCCGGAATGCCGTGAGGCAAATTGGAAGTGCCCAGTAAAGGAATATGCCTGCACGCCCCAGGTGAGGGGTAATATGGCACGTAAAGTCGATGATGTGGAGCACCGCACGCAGTTGCTCTTCTGCAAGTATCGATGCCGAACGACGACCAAGATGTTCTATACGAGCAAATCCTATTTGGATGCGCAGTCGGCAGAAATCGCAATACGATTCCCATATATCATGACCCACAAGGTCGGAATTTCCAAGTAAGTCACGATGGTTGTCCACGGTGGCGTAACCTAGTCACGATGGTTGTCCACGGCGGCGTAACCTCGCGCCAGGGTATGAAATCGGCTTTAGAAGGGGTGGTCACTCAGCGTCAGAAAACGATTCTTCTATCTTCGATTTCTCTTCGGCGAAGCCGTGGGCAATTGCCGCGACCATAACCCGATCTACATCGCCGCAGCGCCACCAACACTGGTCCGATACTGTGTTATGCACAGGCTGCTGATCAGAACACACTCACACAACTTTGGCTGTCTTGGAGCGAGATATACAACGCATAAAGCGAGTTGGTTATGAACGCCGCGGATGTGAAGAAAAGGTCGTGAGCATCGACCACTCTCGAAAGTTCACAAGCCTGCTCAAGAAGTGCGACAGGGGAGGTATGAAACAAGAAATAGCTAGTTTCCATTTGCTGCTATTGGTACAGAATGAATGCGGACAAATCGTGCCGCATGCTCTCACGGCTTCCAAGAATAGCACGGAATCAAACAAGGTTCTGGAAGAGAAATTCCGCCTCGAGGTCTCGACCAACCCGACCGAGAATATTTCCTGGTGTCAGACAACGCCAGTACAGTTCGCGGATCAATAGATCGGATTTTTGCGGGGCGTGTGCAAATCAAGCAGGACCCGTTCCATGTGATCCAGCATTTCACGGAGAAGGTGCGCCGCGGAATCGAGCGGAGCAGAGTCGCCAAAGAGCTCTTCGCGTGTCTGTTTAGTGCCGACCGGCAGCTACGCGACGTTGCGTCTATGGGCGACCTACTGCAGAAGGTGGCAGACTCTGTTCGAGACAAGGATCTATTGTGTTCGCGAGAGGAATGGAAGAGCAGGAATCTCGACCAGATTGAGCGGTGACATGACTGTGAACAAGAATTTCTACAGTAAAGAAGGCCGCTCTGCAAAAGTTGTGTCAACCAGTCAACTTGAAGGGGACCACTGCCAGCTCAAGAAGTCACTATCCCACCCAGTTTCTATTGGTGATGATCTGCGTGTGACATTTATATTTTGGAGGTTTGTGATTGATTGAAGGATTTTTGCGAAGTATACTGGGCAATAACTTCTCTGTATTCGCAGCATAACATCCGTGTCGGTGCCCAGTGGGGATGTAATCCAACCGTGGACCACTCCAACTTTCTCCGGCTCTGCCAGTCGGCGCTGCTCTGCAACGGCAGCGTACCCCGAGTCCCGCTGTACGAATTTGCACAAGTGTGATTCGAAGCCTGTGATCAAGCCGCGTTATCGACTTACGAGCGCCGTGGACCGTCCTTTCCGTCGTTGGATGGGCATATTCAACACGGCACAACCGAGTCCGGAGCGGCTCCGGCTTCAGGCCCGTGCAAGGCCCAAGTATGATACCAGGGAGCTCATGTTCCGTACAGCTACGCGCGTCAAAACCAAGGACGTATCCACAAGCCGACTCCTCGAATCCCTACAAAGTTTGGATGGCCAGATGGAAGTAAGTTGGCCCCTCTCGCAGGCGAAGATCGAACTCCTCAAGCAAGTTCGACGGAAGATATCAGCTTTCCAGGCAACTAGCCCAAACCACATTGAGCCCGCCCTTCATTGGTCAGCTTGTGGCATCGCCACTACCGTACTCGATAATTTGGCTGTCTCAGCAAATGAGAATCCGAGTTTGGCACTTGCACAGCGCAGCTACACGGCTCTCAGCAAGTCCATCGGCGTTGTTGACGAGTTTCCCCCCCAACAAGCACCGCACGAACAAGACCAAGCTCCCGTTGTTTCCGTTTGTGGTGTCCCTCTCATGGATGACGAACATAAAACTCACGAGCATGCTGCCCAATGGGACATGTTCTAGGCACTGAAGGCGACTAAAAACATCCGCCACCGTAAACAGGTAATTTGCTCGAGTTTACACGTTGGCTGCCTGCACGTCCGATCATCTCAATACAAACTCGTTTTCTGTTCTCTGCACACGGTGGGAGACAATGAATACCGCGGCGAGACGTCAGCGCCACCACGAACGCGAAGAAGAAAAGGGCCAGGATTTTGGAGATGACGATCCTGCGCCTCCGCCGAATCCAGGTTTTATCTCAGCCAATCCAGTCGTCGTTCAACCGCATGTTGTTGCCACCTCTCAACTGGTAGTTGATATGGCTACGGTAGTGGCAGTGCCTGCAGTCGCACCAGGAGAGCAAGTAGCTCGTGTGTCAGCCAATGTGTGTCAGGTACGGTTGCTCGAACCAATCGCTCAGACTTCGATCCCTCTACAAATTGTCAACATGCTCAGTGAAGTCAATTTGGCGCAGCTGGCTGCTGAAGCGGACGCTATTGACCGCGTTCCTGGAAAATGGTACCCTCTGCACAGACGCTATATTCAGATGTACCCAGCCACAGCACTCGACCCGGCTGGAACGCTGTCTGTGAACGCACTGCGCTGCCGCCTCAAAGCACACAGAGCAAGGACCGCACGCGCCATTCTAACTACAGCCTCTTCTGTCCCATGCAGCCGCACAGCCCGAGATCTCGGTGCTATCGTAGGCTCGTCTAAGCTGCTGGAGCGTGTTTCTAACCAGTTGTCCGCTTGCGAGCCGAGCGCGAAGCGTAGGAAGAAGTGTGGTCAAACACACGTTATACTTTGCATGAAGTCAAAGAAATCTAAGAACAGCGGTGGCTCCAATGGGATTAATTCAATACACTTCCAACAAGACTTCCAAAGAGCCGCAGCATCATGGGACCAGTATTGAGTCGGTTGATATATGCACACTTGGTTACTCCATGGTTACCTCGTAGTCTTCTCGTGGTCTTATCTGTAGAGATGTACACGGTACAGTATCAATCGTGTGAGAACGAGTCAAGGTCGTATACAGCGGAGACGGTGCTTACCAGATCGCTATCTTGCTCTGGCTCAGCTGGTCGTACAACCAGAAGCCACTGTATTCTTGCTAACTGAGTGGTGTACTTGATGCATGGGCAATGCACTTGATCAGGTACACGACCTTCTCAACGCTAGCTGACAAAGCGACAGAACAAGCACGGCATAAAGTCAGTTAACACACCCACGGTGCATGGCGGAGCACGACTTGAGCCACCTCTTCAGGTAGTAGGAGGACTAACTCCCAGCTGCGCAGCTGTTAGCGTCATGTTGCCCCCAGGATTCACCTTGCGGCAACTCGCGTGACCTCGCGCTGTGGCGCTCGGTACGACGGCGCGTGTTGTCTTTCTGGTGGTCTGTAGCGACAGCTGCGTTGCCAATGTTGTTGCCAGTGTAAGGATAGCAGACAACGTACCATCGTGAACGTGCGACTACGCCTAATGGTGCCAGTCGTGTCTTAGTGTGGTAAAGTGCTCTCAGTTTCCTGACCCGGTCGCGTTCTCCCAGAGACCCGGCCTGAGAACCGGTCCCACGTTCCCAGATCCAAGTCTCGCACAGAAGGATCTGGTCCCTCGCAATTAGTCAGTTGAATACGAACAGTAGATGTGCAGTCAACCTGATACATGGTACTTGGTATCCAGGTATCTGGCGGTATCGAGTACCAGAGTGGGGTCCGGTTCTGGATACTGGTACCCAGTTTCAGGAACCGATAGCCGGGTTTAGAACCGGTGATTTGGCGCAGGTGCCAAAAGTGGGTATATTATAGGACTAGTCGCATAAGTAGGCACATATAAGAGGGCCAGTTGTGGCGCTTCTGGGGCCGGCTGACCCCCCAACAAAAGACTCTGCTTTTTGCACTCAACCCCTCAAGTCTCCTGCTCAAGACCGCGCGAAGAACACCAGTCACCACAAGGTAAGCCTGTTTTGTATTTGGCCTGCTGTAGTGGATTTTGCGTGTGAATGTTTTGGTCGCCTGCTGTGCTGGTTTCTAGTTGGTTGTGTGGCTTACATAAGAGCACCCCTAGTTTCCCCGTTCAATCTACCTGGTTATTTGGTGCATTCCGATAGCTTGGTATTCCATATTCTGTATTTCCCCGCATTGCAATAACTAGTGGAACCAGAGGATGGTTCAAAGTTAGAAAATCCAACCCCGTAAAGGGTACGGTTGTTTAGAGTGCAGAAAGAACCCATAGGTTGGGTCCCCCTTTGCTAGGAGATCGAGTGAATACTCCGTCCCAGACCTGGTGGATCGAGGTTAGAGTCCTCCGTCCGAGGTCAAGAGTGTTGTTTATATCTGTATATCGACTGGTAATCGCCTTGAGGCAGACGAGTTTGCTAAGATGAGTAAGTCAGTGAGAACGGACCCAGTGGTCAGTTCCCTATTACTTAGACTCGAGAGGACTGTGCAAAGGACACAAAAATCGTGAGGTACTACCAATTGTAGAACTAGAGTTTTCACAGTAGACCCTGCATCGTCCAGGTCATCGAGAGGTAGGGAGGCAAGACTTCCTACTGAGTACTCCATATTCATAGTGACAGTCACTAATTTAATATGGAATTTTATATTGTCACTTTTGGTACATTTATCTTGCGACTGCGCGGAAGCGGCGATGTGGGATATGATGATGATCGTGGTTGAAATCCAGCGCGTTAGAATATCCCTTATTTCTTCCTATGATTGGCAGAATTTATCCAAACAGCACACAGAAACTCCGAATGGTTTGGCAAAAAATGTGGGTGGGCATATGAACCTGTCGCGGACTTTAGTATGTTTATAGTGACTGTCACTCGGATTCTGAAACATATGACCTTCCTAAACAAAGCTCATCAATTTGTTTTAATGTATTGAGTTTGGGTCCAGCTGAGGGGTGCCTGAAGAAGAGCTCTCAAATCAGCCAATGATCCAATCACAGAGCGCTATTTCACCGCAAAACAGGAGAAATCACACAGTAGTACAGTAGTACTGTGACAGTATCTCATGGCATTTTTTCCTCTAGAATTGTGATGGAAGCGCTAAGATAGGGGAACATCAAAGACTACTGGTAAAAACAACCCTCAGCTGATCGTTTTCCTTAGGTAGATCTAAAGAGGACTGTTTTGCACTTATTAGGTCATTTCTGTGCAGTGCCATGTACCCTCGTTCAAATCCGTACTCGTCATTGGGCGCCCAAGACTTCAACTTTCCACGTGTCCTCTCCTCTCGCTACTGTATGACTAATCGGACGAGTTTGTGTTGGCTCCCATCGAAGAGTCGGTTGATTCCCAGACCAGAACGCAACGTGTCTGTCGACAATTCTTGTGTGCATTGTAGTTGATCGTGACGAAGAGGACAGATATGCGGATTCTATGGACAGATACGGTAGATAGACACCTGTGAGATTTTGTGGCCAAAGTGAGCGAACAAATTGCTGCAGGGGCAATTTGAGCGATGTTTGCAAGCCAAATGGAGACTGTTTAGTCTACGTTTACTGTACAGAATGCAATGGTGATCATAATGCACCAAGAGACTTGTGTGGTTTGGGTCGACTATGAGCTTCCACATTTCCGAAATTGAGAAAGATTGTGTGAGTTTCCAACCTCACTCATTGAGTCAGTGGGCTCTTGGATGCTGTTGCCGATTCAGCAATGTATGCGAGGAAAACTGGATGTCTTCTTCATATTATACTTAATTAAGAAAAATGGTCTTGCTGAGATCGACCAGCTGGACAGGTCCATTCTGGACTGATTCGCTGGACGGATCTGGTGGACCGCTGAAACGAATTCTGATCCAGAGATTTGCTTGGGGCCAGCCGTGTACAATGCTGACTGTCTGACAATAGCGAACTGTACGCTTTTGATTGTGTAGGTGGCGGCGACTACGGTACTGTTCGGTTCAGCATTCGCGAGAGAAAATTGTTTACCAGGCCCTTTGAGCCGCTCAACTGCCTTTAGTTGGTCTGCACAAGAGTCAGACTCACCAGGGAGTTTAGTGACTGTCCTGGATTTTGACTGTGAACTGGAAGTACACCTTCTGTCAAAGTGAGCAACGACCCGTCGCCGGTAGTGCAAGTTCTCTGTTCTTCTTTGACATGGAGTCTTGTGGGCTCCAAAGTAAACATGGTGCTGGTGTTGAATGGTCTTTTTTTTATGCGGACATTTCTGTTGCTGTTAAATCGAAATTGCGGGCCAATTGCTGTTGCTGTTGGATCGAAAATGTTGGCAGTTTATTTGAGGGACGGGGTGCGCATCAGACAAGAAAACGCTGAGGTTCGATGTTTTCCATCTGGATAGGCAATGAACAAAATCTTCAGCTCTCAAGTATGAGCTTCGAAGTCGAAAAAAATCGGCGAAAAGCTGCAGTGCGATACACTGTGACTATCCTCCATCCAACAAACGTGGCTGCAGTGGTACAGATTAATACAGTTCTCGACGGATGTGTTTAAATTCTGGGCGTGGCCCAGTCGATTCGTTTCCTTCCTCCATTTCTTCATTGGAGAAGGACATCCCACCTCACAGCTTTGCCCGCCAGACGACAATCAGAGGGAGAAAGGAGATCCGGTTGTATTGTTAGTGGCTTCGAACCTCGATCGTCCGCTGCGGCGTCGACAGAAGATGAGTGCGGCAATCCATGAGCAGCTGGGACTCGAGTGGAGTCACTCCACACGTTGTTGGAGTTTCGCTGCTCTTCATTTGCCCACTGTGGCACTGTACACTGCTTTGGGCCAGCTGTGGCCTGGGAGACACAGTTGATGTAAACTAGGTGATTGGCAAGCAAGCGGATCTTCCACGCCAGGTGGGGTGGCGGTCACTCATACAGTGGAAAAGCGGTCGTTTCACAGTCAATCGAACCGAAATTGACCCGGGAAGAGCCGCCGTGTTCGAGCCGCACAAGCAATCAGCCGCGAATGGGCTGTGGGGGCTGACCCCTTGCCGTACCTACTGGAGGGCTAGGGATGCATTATTGTGTGTTTCGCTGGTCCCAGAAGGTCACACACTCAAATTGGGCTTGTTTCGGGTCTTCGCTTCTGCCCTGGCAGTGAACAAGACCAGTCAGCCCAAAGTGGGACGCGATTTGCCACACGAGGCGTTGCTCAAAAGGAGAACAAATTTGGCCACGGAAAACCTACGTCTCCCCTCCTGACGTCCACTCGTCCCTCCAGCCAGAGAGCTGTTTCGACGCGACAGTCTCATCTCCGTCGACGGTGGTGGTGGTGGCGGTGGCGGGAGTCTTCCGCTCCCAACGTCGTGTTTGGCCTTGGTCAACCCCACCTCCGCCTTGAAAGCAGAGCCCGTCATCTGACGAGCTTCGTGTTCCCCTCCCCTCCCACCCCCTGGCTGGTAGTGTCGTCAGTGGATCCCAGAGCGAGGTGCACTTCCAGTGTCTTGACAACTGTACCAACCAAGGGGAAGGTCATCGGTGCCCTGGTCTCTTCCCCCCACCTGCGAGAGAGAAAAGCCAGCACGACGCGCGAGGTCAGGTCAGGCGTCGGCTTGTCAGGTGTAACGCCCAACAGCGGCTCGGGCGGCAACAATCTGGGTGTGGTGAGGACGGCCCTGCCCCTTGGAACGCCGCTGCGTGTTCAGAAATTTACGACTGTGGGCTCGTTTCCCTGCCCTTCCCGGTCCAGTTCCCGGACGACAACTTCATCCTCCCCCACCACCCCACCCTTGCAGCCGCCTCCAGCACCAGCTGACAGACAACTCTCGCTGCTCACACAATTAACGCAACCAAAGATTTTGACGCCCACGGAACCGACAGCGCAGACTGTTGATCGCCACCACGTGGCGAGACCAAGTGGTGGATTCTCCGTCCAGAGCGGTTCGAACTTTTTATTTCGTCGCGAAGCGAAACAGAGCCCCCTCACCCACTCCCAACGACCACGGCAACACCCGCTCTGGTTGACCATTCGCACTCTTGCGCTCCATACGAGAACGCGAAGGATCCGCGAAACAGCCGCCCCCAGCCGCGTCTGCTCAAGCCCTCGAAAGCGACGCGGAATCCCACTGGCCACACCAGCCACCCGTGCTGCGCACACCGCACATAAGACCTTCGCGAACCGTCGCGGAGCTCCGTTGACCGACCACCTCAGTTTTTATCCCCCGGCTCGAGGGCGGACCATCGACACTGCCACGAAGAGACCCAACGATGCACCCAGGCGACCGCGAACACCAGGACCGCCGGCGAGAGCCCGCATACTACGAGCACGCCGACCGTCAACGAGGAGACGCGCCCAGCGCGTCGTGGAAGGGATACGGCCACATAGTGCAGCACCTCCACGCACCCATGCCGCTGCCTCTGCCCGCCAGCTCACCGCCGCTCAACTCGATTCATTCCATCCACTACGACCGAAGACGAGCCGAGAGATTTCCGTACGAACACAAAGCGACGTCGCCTCCTCCTCCGCCCCCTCCTCCTCCACTGTCACAGCATTTTGCCATCGACGCTCGACGACGAGACCACATCGGCTACAGCACCGTGTTCCCCGCCAATCCGTTCCGGCAAGACCGGTGGCAACACTTCCAGCGCCACTCGCAGCACCGAGCCGAATCGCCGCCGGCCAAGCTGCGAAGAGACCACGCCGCCGACTCGAAGCAGAGCAGCCCGCCGCCGCGCGGGGGCAAAGGCTCGCTCGCGTTCATCCTGGGCGACCACGTAGACCCAGAGGAAAAGGACCACTGCATAGACCACACCCAGCCGCCACTCGGGCAGCTGCGCTTACACGACACGTCGTCGCGAGACGGCAACGACGACGGTGACGGCGACTCGAGCGATACCAGTTTAGGTTGGTGCATGGATGCTTGCTCTTTTAGCGCATCGTCGGTGATTCTAACAATCTTCCTGTCTACAGAACGATACGCGAGCCGCTCCCACTCAAGCAGCGAGCGACGGAGCCCGCCGCCGCGCAAGGGCAGCGTCAAAAAGTCCCGGATATGTAAAGTGGACAACTGCACGCGTTACGTGGTGAACAAAGGGCTCTGCATCGGCCACGGGGTGCGTCGAGCTTGGCTGTTGTGTTTACTCTTGAGGCGCGTTATCTCCGTGAGCTAACGAGGCCGTTTTGTCGCATTTTTCTTCTTCTTGTTCTTCTCTCAAACAGGGCGGCAAGCGGTGCGCCGTCGCGGGCTGCACGAGCAGCGCCAAAAATATGGGTGTCTGTTGGAAGCACGGTGAGGGAAAGATCACGTTTTTTCCATAGAGGACACTGTCAGCGTCTTAACGGAGGGACTTTGTGTACACAAAAGGCGGATCCACGAAATGCACGGTGGAAAACTGTGAGAACCGCGCCAAGTCCCGCGGAGTCTGCTGGTCCCATGGCGGAGGTAAGATAACCACTGGTTTTTATTTTTTTGTGTGTGTGGGATTCGTGCTGATTGAGATTTTTCAATTATAATTTGTTCTCCGCAGGCCGCAAATGCAAAGAAGACGGCTGCGCCAAGACGGCCGTATCGAACGGTCTCTGCTGGGCCCACGGTGGCGGTGCGTTGACTGCGTTTTTCATCTTCTCCATCTTTTCTTGTGTGTACTGCCGTGGACCTCGTTGCTCACCTATAGGCGTTTGCATTTCATAATATCCAGGCAAGCGCTGCGTGGTCGAAGGCTGCAAGAAGCCAGCGTACGAGCGCAACGGCAACCTGTGCACGCTCCACAAGGGCGGCACCCACGCTTAAGCCCGTATCATAATAATCTATCAGCATCGATGCAGTCCTCGTTTCTTTCTCCTCCTGCTCGTGCCTGCACTTCCGCGATGCCAACACATTGCCAGACGGAGGGCGATCATTTTATATCCAGCGCAGCCAGGCTGCCTTGCCCACAGCGTGACTGACAAGCGCGAGACAAGCCAAGACCGCGACCATCGTCGAGTTCGAGCTCGTGGTGGTTCCAGCGGGTCGATCTCGGAGGCCCACACGCCACGGTATTACACACGTGTGTGAGGCAGCCCAAGGCATGCATCACCGTCCACACCAACGCCAGTGACAATATATACGACCATAGGTACGAACATCGATGCCGCTCGGCGTTCGATTTGATCACAGTCTTCCTCTGGACTTCGGAGTCCAACTTCCTGAGGAAGACTTGGACTGTTCGTTCCATTCAGGCTCTGGATTTCCCGAGATGACGAACTTCGCCCACTTCGTAATCCTCCGAATGTTCATCACCCAGGATGCTTACGAAACTGGTTGCGTCGAACACGAGGAACGCGAAGGACACAAGCGCGGGCGGTACCCTCTTCCGAAGAGGCTCTTAGTTGCGCTCACATTGTTTCGTTCTTTGAGACTAGATCTGTGGATACTGTGGAAATCTGGATTCTGGATACTCGAGTGTAGCTTCCGTCCACGGGCGAGATCCGAACGTAACTTCAACGTAACCCAGCGAACTTATCCAAAACTGTGGAAACCCATTAACCTAGTCAAATATAATCTTGAACAGGTCGACAGATTTTTGAGACGCGGGAGAAGACTGCCTGTACCAGCGCCGTCATCATCATACCTCCTCGAGCTTTGCAGTTCGCCTCCCACGCTTCGACATGGAGGACGGCGGCATGGTGGCTCAGGCGGATCTCTGGAAGTTCGTCCAGGCCGCCGCACAGCCCTCTGTGTCCGGAGACGTCGACGCGCAACTGGAGCTACTCGCGAGTCTCCAGACTCAGGCGCAGGTGCTGCTCGCGCATCGTCCACCGGACGGAGAGGAGCCGGCGGCTGGCGGCGCGACGCACGCACCACTGGACGCAGCGCCCGGACAAGAGCGACTGTACGAGGAAGCGAACGAGCGCGTGGCGCGGCGCATGCTGGAGCGCGTGGACTCGACGTCTGCGCGCGACAGTCTGGAGGACAAGAGCGACACGCTGTCGGACTGCACGACCACGACTGAGACCTCGAGCGTGTTCGGCGCGCAGAACACATGGGTGGACCTCGCGCTGCTCTACTCGCTGCCGTTCGTCGCGTCCGACAGCTCGAGTAGCGCGCGCCTCAAGCCCGTGCCGCCCATCAACGCGGTGCAGGAGCAGAGCCAGCTCAGCAAGATCTTTGTCGAGTGCCAGCGCGCGATCCACACGATGCGCGCGGTCGCGACCGTCGACTCGTTGCGCAAAGTTCTGGACCGCGGCGTGACCGCGCTCCACTTTAGCGGCCACGGCGGCCGCATCGCCGGCAAAACCAACTGCCTCATCTTTGAAGACACGCAGCGCACGGGGCTCGCGCACTTTATCGACGCCACCACGCTGCGCAGCATCCTCAGCGGCGGCGTCACGACCTCGAGCAGCAGTAGCAGCAGCGCGCTCGACGACGCGTCGGCGCATGGCGCGTTTTCGCGGGCCAACTCGCTCGACGCCCTCGACGACTCGCTGCCGCCGCCGCAGGCCACTCTCCAGTTTGCCACGTCCTCGTCTGCGCGGTCCATCTCGTCCATGTCGTCGTCGTTCGGCCGCATGGGACTGGGCGGCACGCTCAAGCTCGTGTTCGTGTCGTCGTGCCACTCGAAGGATGTGGGCGAGGTGTTCATCCAGGCCGGCGTGCAGCACGTGGTGTGCGTGCGCAGCGGCGACAAGGTGCTTGACGAGGCCTCGTCAATGTTCTCGTACGCGTTCTACCACGCCGTGCTCGCGGGCAAGACCATCCACCAGGCGTTCGAGGTCGCGCGCGTGCGCGTGAGCGCCGACATGCAGATCCCCGAGAACGAGAGCGACAAGTTTCTGCTGCTCGAGTCGTCGCAGGTCCACGCGGATACGTGCCCGCTGTACGTAGACGACGACGCCCCCCATGCGGTCGAAGTGAACTTTGCGGTCAACGAGTGTACGTGCAATGCCGCGGCGATGCATTTCGTGTTTACCGATATTTCCACTGGCAAGTGGATGGACGTGAGTCCGACCAACCGGTTTAACAAGACGCTGCCGGCCGTGCCCGAGTCGTTTGTGGGGCGAGAACAGGAGTTGCATATGCTGGCGGGTTTGGTGAATACGCAGCGGATCGTGACCATGCGCGGGCCTCCTGGCATCGGCAAGAGCTCGCTGTCCATCAAACTTGCGCACTTCCTCGCGGACCGCCACACGTTCCCCGACGGCGTGGCGTTCATCAAACTGCGCGGCGTGCGGTCGCTGGAGGGCGTGGAGACTGCGATCAAGAGCGCGCTGTTCCCGGACGGCGGACGAGACAAAGAAATGCCGTTGCATCAAACGCTCGGCGAGATGAAAGTGCTTTTGATCATGGACAACATGGAGGACCCGATCAACGCGAATCCAGCGGCGGTGCGCGAGTTCTTGGTGCACTTGTTGCAGAACACACCGAACCTCGCGTTCTTGATGACAGCTCGCCAAGCCATGGGCGGCGGAATCTCGGGGTTTGACGAGAAGGTGGTGTCTCTCAACCGCCTCTCACATTTCCACGCCGCAGATCTGTTCTTACGCAAATCTCCTCGTGCGCTGCTGCTGTCTGAGATTGGAGACATCAACCCGAATTTGTCCAGTCAGCTTCGCAATGCCTCGGTGGTGGACGCTCTCACGTCCCATCCGCTGATGGCGTTCCTCGATGGGCACCCACAGGCCATTTCGCTCTGTGCGCCACTACTTCAAGACCGCTCGCTGTCGGAGCTCACGCGGGCGGTGCTCAGTCGAGGCGTGAGTGAGCTGCAAGTCGTCGGCCTGGCGGCCAACGATCGCAGTGCAATGAACACGTTGGTCACATCCCTCGACGTGTCGCTCGAACAAGTGCGCCAGCACCACGGTCTGGACGCGATCCGGTTCTTCGCGCTGCTGGGTCTCCTGCCTGCAGGAGCGATGCCGGCCGATTTCAAGAGCTTGTGGGGGCCGAAATGGGAGACGCTCGTCGAGACATTGTTGCGGTTTTCGCTGATCCAGCGCAACCGCATCCCCGGATTTGTCCTCAGCAACAGCCGCGGGCTTCCGAATCAAGGATCAAGCAGCCACGCGCCTCGTCGGTCCTCGTCGCGGTCGTCGTCCCGTCAGAGTTCCAGCTACGACCAGGCGCTTCTCACGGCTCTGAAGGCTTACGGAGACTTCATCAGTGGCGGGCATGGATTGCACACTTCCCGTGGAGACGCCTTGGAGAGCGACGGAGCTGGTGGTGGTGGTGCGCGTACTTCTTCGTCAGCTACAACAGGAGAGCGTAACCTGCTCAACAGCTTCACGCGAAGCGGCCGTGTCTCGCGCGTGGTCGATCACGTCGAAAAGATGGATAGTCAGGCCGAGATCATGGCGGTCTGTGTCTCATATTCGACGTTTCCTTTCATAACAAGCTATGCCCGCAGTTTGCTTGGCCTGTACGACGACGAAGGCGCCAAGAACGAAGCGCTCGAGTCGATCTGCGTCGCCGACCGCGAGTTGTTCCTCTACAACTCCGCGCGCCACTTCTGGAAGGTCAGCTACTGGATCTTCCAGCACATCTGCACGCTCGCCGCGCGGTCAACGGCATCGTACTTGATCCTTGATCTCCACGAATCCAACTTGTGGATGATCTTGGATCTCCACATTCGAATGATGGACGAGTGGCGTGCCTCGGACGATGCGTCGAACCCCATGGCGAGGAGCGACGGCGCCGAGAGCGGACTGGGATCATTAACAGTGGATTGCTCCCCGGACGAGCACGTCTCTCTTCGTGAGCGGACGAGCAGTTTTGTCGTGGACGTCGCGTGCTTCTTTGCCCACGCGCTGTTTCTTTCTGGACGCCACCGCGGCGCCTGGAACGCGGCGAACAAGGCGCTCCACATCGCCAAGTACCACAAAGACACAATGAGCGAAGCCAACATCCGCAAGCTTATGGGCATCCTGCTGACGACCGAGACCAAGTTTGACGAGGCCAAGGCCCAGTTCGGTATGGCGTTGATCTTGTACAAGTCGACCGGCGACAAGATGGGCCAGGCCGCGTCACTCAGCGCGATTGGCATGATCCACTCGCGCAAGGGCAACTTGCGCGGCGCGCACAACTGCTTCACGAAGGCGCTGACGCTCTACGAGTGGTTCAAGCATTCGCTGGGCCAGCTCAACTGCCACCAGCGGCTCGCCAACCTGGAGAAGAAGCTGCGCGACGGCGATGGACTGCGAGGTAAAGGCGGCCATTCGACTGGCCACAGCCACCACTATGCTGCCACTCGGCGTCTTCAGGGCGATCTGAACCGGAAACGCAACGGCGAGTACATTGTGCGATGGGTGGGCCACGAAACGAGTCTTCTGCTCGAACTACCGATGGCGAAGCAGGAGAAAATCCATGAAGCCCACTCAGCGAACGCTGTTCCTTCGTCTGTGGTCGCAGCCAGCAGTGTTCTGACAGCAAATGACGACCTTCACCGCAGCCCCACAGGCTCAACGTTCAGCAATCCGTTGACGTCGGCCGTCACGAACACACCTAAGAAGTGCCGGCTCGGGCAGATCATCGACCAGCACGAACAAGCGGCGGCATCGACTTCGACGATGCAGGAGCTTCAACTGGGCAGTGGAGTGGTCAACAGTGGGGTGCAGGCTTCTGGGCAAGTTCCAGCGTCAGCCGAATCCATTGCTGAGCGGTTGAAGGCGAGTAGCTTTGCGCGGAGGAAAGAGTACGATGCAACCATTCGACGCGGGCTCTCTTTTTCTGGAAGCGATCTGTCTTCGGCCGACATCGCCCCATAGCACCACGCCGAGCGATGCCCTCTGCTCAATACTTCGCAGTAAAACGTAGACGTATAATAATTAGATTACCAACCATCACCGTCGCTGATCTCAATGTCGTCGTCCAGCATGATATGATCGACTCCATTGCTTTGTGGCGTCACAGTGTTAATGTGGTTCCCGTTGTGTGTGGAGTGATCGTGCCGAATCGTCTCGACAAAAGGCTGGATCTCGAAGGCGTAGACGTCCCCGCGACAGACATACGGAAAAGTCGAATTGCCACTTGTCCCCTTCTGGTGGTAAAGAGATTCCTGGCGGCTTGACATAATCCGTCGATTCGTCTCGAAAGTGCGAGGAGCAGTGATCGGCCGAAAGGCTGAAGGTGCCGGATTTTCGTTTGTGAGTGCAATCGAACGAACGACAACGGATCGAGCCAAATCGTGGGACGTTTTAAACGCCTGATGCACATGCATACATTCAGTCGTGGATCAATAGGTGGGCGAGCGATATGCGAGCGCGTACCGAAGAAGAACTCGTTGCTCGATACGAGTCATGAAGCCAGGTTTCCGACTGACTCATAAGCTCAAGAGCTTGCTCAACGTCATCGATGTCGGTGAAATAGTCGATGAAGTTCGAGTGTAGTAGCGACAAAATGCGGTCGAGCGACATGGTTGAAGAGTCGAGCATGCGGTCAAAGTCGATGATGCGACTCGACCCGTCAGCCGCTTTGTTTTTGCTGTGAAGCAGTTTGCCAACGATGTGGAAGTCGGAAATAAACGGGTCGCGGCTGATCTGCTCTGTCTCCTCCTCCTTCCCGGCTGCATTCGAATCGCTCGAGTTGACTGGAACCAGCTTCTTGGAAACTGGTTGCTGTCGCTTCGCTTTTCTGGTTTTCTGTTGCTTTTGCAAGAGCTGAACCATATTGGCAGCGTGCCGAATATCACCATCACTGTTATCGATGACTTTGGTCAATTGCTGTGCAGATATCGCCCAGTCCATTCTCTCGAGTGTCTTGGTCAGAGTCTTTTTCATTTGAGCTGGGCATCATAAAGTGGGAAGGTCAATTGCTGCCATCGATGCAAAAGATTATGGAGCACCTACCAGCCGTCACGGGGTTAAAGTTGATGACCGACGTGAAGGGTGAGTGAACGACTTCATCAGAGAACACTTTGGCGAGCTGTGTCGTATCCATTTTCTTGTCGCGAACGTCGCTGAAAATGCACACAACGGGGTACTGGAGGTGTGCATTTGGGCTCACAACTTGCCGAAACGCTGTTCTCAACTTCTCGTCCCACACGGCCGAATCCTGGCTCTTACTGAAAGGACTCAGCGGCCAATTCTCCACCAGGATTAGCTGAGCCGCCGCCCCTGCCACAACACCATCTTGACTCAAGGGAGGAGTCTGCAATGGCTGAAGAGGCCGATTTTTCACGCGTCTCTCAGGAACAGCAGCGACGAGCAGCGCCGAATAGTTGACCGAGCGGTTGATGAAGTCGATGAAGTCGTCCCACGGCGAGATCTGGGACATGTGGAAGTCGTCTTGCATGAAGCGATGGTACTGGAGCTTTCCAGCGGACGAATTGTCGAGCCACTGCTTGATTGTTGCGCCCATGACACCTGCGAGGTGCCGGACCGTCGTGGATTTCCCGGACCCAGGCGGCCCACAGAGAAATAGCAGACGCTTCCTGCCGGGTTGTGGCCCTGCCAACCCGTTGAAAGGTATGCTCCGCTGCAGCCACTCTTGCACTTCCTGCACCTTCTTCTTTTGCACGCACAGTTCGTCTGTTTGGCCGATCAATGCCGTTTCGCTCGACAACAGGTCGCCTTGTCTGCTGCTCGTCGTGGTCGAGCGCTGACTGCTCGTTCGCTGGTTCGTAGACAATGCGCGACCACCCGACTCACCTTCATCACTGCTGTCAATCGTTTCCACTGGCGCTGATACCGCAACATCCAATTCGTTGGGCTTTGACGATCTCGTCTTGATGGTCGTCGCACCAACGGCAGCTGCCGACGTGAGCCACGTCGAAAGCTTCTTCGTCGCCGACAGCGCGCAGGTTCGCGCCGTGAGACAGATCGCACACGAAAGATGCCGCGGCTCGTTGAGATACGTGCACTTGGCGCACTCCCATTCGCTCTCTGCGGCGTCTGCGGCTTCACTAGTCGCGCTGGACACTGCCCTTCGTCGCACCGAGAAAGCGCTGGCGCTGCCGGGCGAGTCGTAGGTTTCTGAACGCCGCAATCGCTTGAGCCCTCGCTTTTTCGTCGCAGAGCCGGCTTCCTTGTTCTGCGCTCTAACTGGGATGGCGTCCACGTCGCTGCTGTCGCTCTGGCCGCCGCTGCTGGGCTCAAATGCGTCGGAGCTGGAATCCAGTGCGATGATTTCCCGTGGGGTTGGCTCCGCCTGTGGCGGCCTAGAGTCCGCCAGCGCATCCAGAAAAGCGCGAATCGCAGCGCATGAGTCTAAAGTACATGTATTTCCAATGAGTGGTCGCTAGCAACGCGTACCGTTGGCGTAGTCGCCGGCGCGCGCGTGGCTCCGCGTCCTCCATTCTTCGATCGGCAGGCCGTCCAGTTTTCGTCCCACCTCCACAGTTGCGCGCCTTTGAACAGGCAACATTCAAAAAGGGTACGATGTATCGATGCTCTGGTACCACTTAAATATGTGTTTTTCCAGGTTGTAATAGTCCGGAACAAGAATTGAAAAGCGACCGCCGCCATCATGGAGGAGACAGTGTCAGCGGCTACGTCAGCAACAGCGGCGCCACAGAGCGACGCTCCCAAGCCACAAGATACTGCGCAGGTGACTGCTGCAGTACCAGCTGAGCCAGTGGCCCCTCCCACAACAAAGGAAGAGCCGGCGGAGCCTGAGAGCGTCGAGGGCCCCTACGTCGTGGACGACGCTATCTCCGACGAAGAGCTCGCGCGGTCCGTCAAGAGGTGCGAGATCAATAAGCGATTAGTGTTGATTTTGACGAGCTGATGATAGATTGTGTCTTTTTCGCAGTCTGAACGATTTTTCGGTGGAGCTCCAGCGCACGCGGCTGCTCATGCAGAAGCGACAGCTCGCTCAACACCGTCAATAAAGACCGTCATTGCACCCCCCCCCTCACTGTACAGCTCGGACACACCAGCGGATGGACGATATGGTAATCGGTTGTGGGTTTTAATCGTGTGCAGATAGGAGACGAATGATGAGCTGTAGATGACGCGCCACTTGTCTTCGTGGCGGTATACTCACTGGATCGTGCGCAATAGCGCCTCGACGCGATCTCGCACCATCACGTGCAGCGTGGTGCGCGTCTTGGCGTAGATCTCATTCGCGAACCGGCGAATGACGTCGCTGGAGCTCGCGACGAGCAAGCGGTAGACTGGGATGAGGAACTTTTGCTTTCCTTGGATCGTGAGAAAGTTGGCGACAAAGTCCAGTTTGGTCGTGACTTGGTTCTTGATCAGAACTTGGGACCAGCGGAAGAGAACTTCGGCGTTCGTCGAGTCGAACAGATCGAGCGCATTGCCGAGCTTCACGACCACATCAGCGTGCGAGAACTTGACTTCGACGCAGAGATCGATGAAATAGAGAAGCTGGTTCACGGGCCACGACTTGGCCTCCAAGCTGAGGTACGGCACGTTGGGCTGGACTGGAACGTCAGAAGCTTTCCAGTAGTAGAGCAACGACTCGCACGCCTCCATCATGTCCTGGGCATCAGATAGATCGGGCTCAAATAGTGGGAAACCGGGCACATGAAGCCACGTGGAGAACTTGATTGGCGCCTTGAGTTCGTTCCCATCCGCCAGCTCTGGGAAGTACTGCAGGAAATACGCCATCATCACTTCTGCTGGAATCGACTGGAACTTGAAATGCTGCGAGTACTCGCGCAAAAACTTGTCGAAGACCTACAAAAATGAGATAGAAATTCTGAGCAACCAGCACCAAAGTTTAGCTAACACATCGAGTCGATAATACAAAACTCACTTCATCGGACCCAACGAGGTTGCGCAGGTAGCAGACAAACACGTAGCCTTTCTCGTACGCGCACTGGTTATAGCAGTCGCCTGGATCGATACCCGTCTCCAGGGGCACACGCAGTCTCGTGAGCGGCGCATCTTCACCAAGCGACGTGATCTCTTCCTTGAGAAGTGCTTCCCCAATCTTAGCGTTCAGGCACATAAGCGGCCTGTCACACGTAGCTGCTCAGCCTCCATGTTGGCCGAAGGAAACAGCAGAAATAATTAGCTTACCTTCCATGGGCCTCTTCGACGATGCGACGCTCGGCATACATCGTGAAACCTTCATTGAGAAAAAAGTCGCTCCACGACGCGTTGGTCACCAGGTTGCCGAACCTGAAAATCCAAGAAATCCGGTAAGCAACCACGTCGGCAGCACATAGGGGCCCTCTTCAGACGTACCATGAATGTGAAATCTCGTGCGCCACAACTCCAATGCAAAAGAAACTGTCAACTCTAGTTCACTGACATCTCCCGTAGTTGCAACAGCACCCACCTGCGCACAGCGACTGGTCCCCGGCGATGACACACGGCGACATGAACGTCAGCCGAGGATTCTCCATGCCACCGTACGGGAACGACGGCGGCATGACGAGCAAATCGTAGCGTTCCCAGAGATACTCGCCGAAGAGCCGTTCGCCAATCGCGAGATATTTTTCCAGGATGCCCGTGAACTCCTTCTTGCACGCTTCTAGCATACACGGCTCGGTCCAGACGCTGGATCGCGGTCCAACTTCAGCCGACACGAGATCTCCGACGGCCATGGCCACGAGGTACACTGGGATCGACTGCTGCATTTCGAATCGGAAGCACTGCTTGTTCATACGGTCCACAACGGGCGTTGCGTCGACAAGCTTGGCGCTCATGACACACACGAGCTCAGCTGGTACCGTGACGTTGGCCTCGTACGTGATACGAACCGAGGGTGAGTCCTGGCATGGGAAGAAGCTGCGGTTGAGCACTTCCTGGCCTTGCGTGTACATGAACGCGTGCTGCTTGCCCGCGGTCTGCTCCTTGCACAGCCAGCACACAGCGGGGCTCTCTTGGTCGATCTCGTAGCGGATATGCAGCTGGAATTCTTCCATCACCGCCGCTTCCGCTGGGAGCTCAACGGCCAAAATGTCGCCGAAAGATGTAAACGGCTTGACTTCCCAGTGCGTCACGGGCACACTGACCACGCCACCCGACGTCCCCACCACAGCTTCGACACCGTCCTCTTCACTTGCATCGAGCGTTGGTGGCGGTACAGAGGCAGCGGTGGCGTCCAGCAGAACGTGCACCTCACGGATCTTCAAGTGGAAGACGTCCAGCTGGAGCGAGTGTCCGCCAAAGCCGTTGACGCGCGCCATGGCAAGCGTCGCTTCGCCAGCGATGCGGTGACGCGCCATGTCCACGTCCAGCTGCAGCTGCAGGTGGCGCAGTTGCAGCTCATTCAGCGCCGCGCACGTCGCAGGGTCCACTGCAGTCACCGCGGCCATGCGTGTTGCTTTCGTGCGGATCTAGGGGAAAAGGAGCGCGCTTTCCGTTAATGATGATGATGCGGCACAGAAAGCTCATGGCACTCTTCCGAGAATGAGAGTGACACTACGTCACTCATCCGAGGATTGTGACCAATCCAACAGGGAAACCCAAGGCTTCAAGTCAATTCCACGTTTGCGTCCAGCATGAGCAGCGCCAAGGCAGCGGCGATCTGGGACGAAGTGCAAGGCGTCTGTGACGCGGCGCGCATGCAGCGGGCGCTTGTAGCGCTGGCGGATACGCGGGGGACGCTGGATGGGTGGACGCCGCTCCACTTTTGCTGCGAGAACCGCGCGGCGGAGGACGCGGCGCGCGTCGACGCGATCCGCGCGCTGACCAAGTTTGGCATCGACGCCAACGCCGCCGACGAGGTTGGATGGATTGTTGGGTTTTTATCATTGGACAAAGCTGATGGGTTTGTGTGCGCGGTGCAGAACGGCTGGGCGGCGCTGCATCTGCTCTGCAAGAACAAGCACGCCGGCGAGCTGAGCTCCAGCGTGGCGGCGCTTGTCGCGGGCGGCGCTAACGCCTCGCTTGCCACGCTCGTACGAACTGGAAACTGCAACAAAACGGACGAGAACATCACGTTTTTTTTTAATTTGTGGAAATCAACCGCTTTGTAGGACTCGAAGAAGACAGCGCTTCATCTGCTGTGCGAGAATGAGGCAGTTTCGGCCGCGGCGCTGGCAGTTCTTCTCAAGGCGACGACGTCAGTGAATGCGGTGGATGCAGTACGGGGACTTTGGCGTTTGCTGTGGCATCTTTTTTGGATGGATCTTATGCTGCTTAATTCTTGTAGGACGGCAACGCTCCGCTTCATTACCTCACGGAGAACATGTCGCTCTCAACCGAGCTGCTTTCCGTGATGCTGGAAGCTAAGGCGGATGCCAATCTTCAAAACCAAGTACGTCATGGTTGGTCTCGTGCAATACTATTTACTAGACGCGCGCTAAATGACGGCACTATGCGCTCATTCTTTCATTTTCAGTTTTTGTCGACGCCGTTCCACAACTTAGGCCAGCACAATCGCCTTTCTGCGCCGCTCGTTCGGTCCATGCTGCACCACAAGGCGAACCCCAATCTCCCTAACAATGTACGTTGCGTGAGCTCAACTGATCGTGGTTTACTGCCAGTGGCACTCACTCTTGTTCGGTTGAATCTATGGAATAGATCGGCACCACGGCGTTCCACTATGCCTGCGAGAACTTCTCGCTCACGCTCGAAATCCTGCACGAATTCATCATCAGCAAGCAGGTGAACCTCACGACCACCAATACATTGGGCAAGACGGCGCTGGATCTTATCCCAGCGCACAAGCACGACTGTCTCGCCGTTGCCCAGAAGCTCGGCGTACCGTCGCTTGGCACAGGCGCGGGTCTGTCCAGCGCCAAGGACGCCGTGACCGCTGGTGGGGAAGACGCCTCTGAACTTCCTTCCCCACTGGAGAAGGAGCTTGTCGCTTGGAACACGTCGTTGCCCCCATTCGACATGGCGTTCTACAACGCTGTGTGTTGCGAGCCTGCATTCGCTGCGGTCTACGAGCACGTGCAGGACGTGTCCGCCCAGGTGTGTGAGTCTCCTAGTGACGGCGCACTGCTGCAAGGCTGGGAACTAGCGCTCGCAAAATGGCGAACGCAGCTTTTGCTCGCGTTCACTGCGCTGGTCTCGCCCGACCTCTGGGGCTTGTACGCAGAGAAGTACAACCGAGGCGTTCCAAGTGACGTCACCAAGGTGCGTGCCAAGGTCATCGACGCGTGGGCCAAGTTCCCCGGCCCGACGCAACGACGCGAGCGATTCGAGGTGCTCGGCACCATCTTCAAGACAGCGTAGGCCAAGGCGGGCACAGCTACAGGGAGTGAGTCAGTGACCTGCGAGGCGCAAACGAATGAACAAAGTTAATGAAAGCTGACCTTTTATTCTTCTGTCGGGAATATGTGAAGCATATCAAAGATACTCTCTGTTGGATCCAATCCAATCCCTCGCTAGATGAGCTCCAGTGTGTAGTCCACGCAGCCCGCCTCGTCTTTGTACTTGTTGAAGAGTTCGCGGATCTGGCCAAAGTACTGCGCGTGGACCTTGTCAATGTCCTCCACAGTCGGGGACTCGATGCGCTCGACCGCAATAGGCGATCCTACAGCGATCGTGATGTCCGTGTTGCGAGGGATCGGCAGACCGAGCCGTCCGTAGGGAAAGTAGGGCAACGGGAACGCCACCGTTTTGATGAACCAGCGCTGCATGCCCGGCGCCTGGACGTTGTCCATGGTCTCGCCTTCCTTGAAGCTCAGCACTGGCACCAGCGGCGTGCCGTGCTCGATCGCCAAGCGGAGAAAGCCCTTGTGGTGCGTGTACACGCGCACGGTTTTTGTACCCGAGCGCTGCTCGAGCATCTCGGCCTGGCCGCCGGGCACGAGGATCACGCTCTCCTTCTGCTCCAATGCACGACCAAAGGCCTGGCGCGTGACTTCGCGCCCGCCAAAGAACTGCAGGACGTCGCGAGCGAGCGGGATCTGGTGGAGGACGCTGGCCGTCAAAATGTGCGCGTGGAAGCCCGGGAAGAGCTCGCGCCACTGCTGCGAGAACTGGAGCCAGAGCATCGATGTGGACATGATGCCGTGTGGGTGGAAGCCCATGACGTAGTGCTGCTTTGAGTCCAGCGGCGCATCGCGGAGGATCTTGCCGTTGAAGTACTTGACCACGGTCTCCATCACCTCGCTTCGCTCCGAGACCCAGCTGAGTCGCTTGCGCGCGCCTGTGACTTGTGGCTGCCCGCCGTACGTGAACACGTACATGTAGAACAAAGCCGAGATCAGCGCCATGGGCACAGTGGCGGGATGGCCGTGTATGTAGTGCGAGTGCGTGAAAAGCGCGGGCAGCACCATGGACAGCAGCTGCGGGAGCAGGTACTTGAGGTCGTACTCGCCCACATTGGTGAGCTTGCCGTTCTGCGAGTCCTTGTTGTACATGTGGACGGCGATCGAGCGCGAGATGACGAACACAAACTCGACGAGCGTGGTCAGCAGCGAGTAGAGCACCACCTGCGTGGCGCGGAGGCTCGAGCTGGCTGCGTACACCACGACGAAGAGCGCGGTCGGGATCCACTGCGTATTGGCCATGATACCGACCAGGAACGCGCCCAGACAGTCCTGCGCAAAGTCGCTCAGCCGCTGCGCGAACGGCGGCAGCGTGGACGGCGTCACCGTGCCCTGCGCGTCCATAGTCGCTGGTTTGCTCTTGAAAACCAGCAGCGACATGACCATGAGCACCTCCGAGACGAGGAAGAGCGAGCCGGCGAGCGCCATGGCGCCCACAAAGAGCTCGAGCTCGACGATAACGACGGAGAGCAGGTAGAGGCCCTGGATGAAGATGCCCAGTGCGAAGCACGTCCACGAGATGGCCTGAAAGAGCATAAACTTGGCGCCGCCCGTGAACGGCTGGAAAAACTTCCAGCCGGCTTTCGGGGCCAGCACACCCGCAAGCCCGTACGTGTTGAACACGGCCGTGACCACGAGCGCGACCGAGTTGACGCCCGAGCTGAGCGAGTACTGGCCCAGAGACGTGGCTTGCTCGCGCGTTTCCACGTCGCTGTGGCGCGCGAGCTCGGCCGTGACTGCGAGCAGCACGGCGCCCACGACCAGCAGCATGTTGTTGAAGTTGTTGATCATGACGACCACGCGCTCCTTGCGCGGCGAGCGCTGGCTGGTCGCGGCGTCGCGGTCGAGCGCCAGGATGGACGAGACGATGAGGATCTCGGCGAGGAACGCGAGCACGGCCATGGTCGTGCGGTAGTCGACAGCGCAGAGCGTCCAGCCGGCGCTCGGGCAGCACACCCAGCCGCCCAGGAACGACGCGTAGAGCGCCCACGCGACGAGCTGGAAGATGCGAAAGTACGGATCGTGGTGCGGCGCCAGCGGCTTGGACTTCTTGAGGGGGTTCTTACTGCTGGTACTGGAACTGGTATTGGTAGCCGGCGCGATCTGCGCGATGATGGACGTGGGCGTCCACGCGGCGACGCTGGTGAGCGGGATCGCGAGCAGCAAGATCCACATGCACGCGTCGTGGAGCGTCTCGTCGGCGGCGCGCAGCGACGAGGCGTTGAACGGCAGCCAGCGCGCGGCCGACGGGTGGAGCCGGCCGAGCTCCAGCAGCACGCAGACCGCAAACGCCTCAAACGTGACGAACGCCATGGCCAATAGGAACAGCCCGCGCGACGTGATGGTGATCTGCTCGGCTACAAGCGGAGACGCCACCGCGGATACGTCCATTCGCGGCGGCGCGGCGGCCTTGGTAGTCTCACGGCGACGCATGGGCGGCGGGTCGAGCATGGATCGAGCGTCCTCTCTGTTCTGTTCGGTTTTGTCGCCGGCTGGTTGGTCTGTGGCTGCGGCTGTGGCGATGAGTTGCAGCACAGCCCGCAGGTGAAATAGATCGACAACGGGAATGTGCGTGCGGTTTCGCGGGCAATTTGGAGACTGGGGAATGGTGAAGCGACAACAAAACTTTTGAGCTCAGGGCTCACAGCTGGAAAGGCTTCCCAATGGCGCCTCTCGCTGATTGGTCGCCCGCTGCGATGGAAAGAGATCAAGCAGGTTTTCGGTACAAGGACTGGCCGAGCAAAACCCCCAACCCGGCGAAACGCAGGCGTGGGACAAGACCAAACAAAACGCGGCAGAAGCGAGCAAGCGAGCAATCACGGGTCGGACCAAGCAATCAGTTCCGTGGTTGGGTGGGCGGGCGGCTCGGCTATTTCACGCAACCCCAAAAGATTATTCTACTGTAGGAATGGCTGCAGAGACGCGTTTAGTGTCCGCCGGCTCACAGTTTGGCCAATGTTTTCTGGTCGATTTTAACCCATCCGTAATGATTCGTGTCGCGGAGTGTTGACGCTCGCTCGGATAATGGAGAGCGTCTGATTACGTTCTCGCCGTCACCAGCCAGCAACAGTCAACACACATGGGGTTATTTCTGATCGCAACTTCAACGGCAACACTGCTGTTCAGTCCCCACACGAAGAAACAGATTGTACTGCAACAGCCAGCCAACCAGACCACGGCTACGTTGATTACGCAAAGAACTTTTGACGCGACACGCCGTGGAGCATCGCGACGCCTCGCGTGAGCAGCTCCGGGTTCCTCTGGAGCGTGAACGCGACGGCGCCCGCGACCACGGCAGTCGTGAGGATGGTTTTTGGCGAAAACAGCAGCAAGCCACCTGATCGCGGCCGGCGCGAGCGCGCGTTGGGACTGGATCAATCAATCAATCCAACCAGCCAGTCACAGACAGTACAGTAATCATCATCATCAGCGTCCGTCGGTCCACACACCATCAATACGACGAATGGAACGTACGGTCGAGTGGCGACCCGGACTAGCCGGGCAAACGCCTCCGCGGTGGTCTTCTCGCCTTCCACGAAGAGCACGTTGCTGGTCTTGGCGAGCCGTGCGGCCTCTTCCCACTCGGGCGCTGTTGAGAGCACCTCGTCCGGTTTGAGTCCGATCAGCAGGCGAGGGACCGTGCTTGGGAGCTTGGCGTCGACGCCCTTGACGGCCTCGAGCGAGTCCGCGTCGAGCGGGTTGTAGAGAAGGCACAGCACGTCGGCGCGCTTCTCCACGTCGCTTTCCGACAGTTCTTCGGTGAGCTGCCCATGGGATGTAGAGACACAGTCAGCTTCTCAATCTTGACCACACTAGAATCAACCATGATTCGTACAAGCAGGTACGTTGTCGAGTCTTTGACCTGGACGGCGTTGACGGCGCGAATGAGGTCGGGATCCAGTGCGTCGTTGTCATTGTCGTCTTCTTCTTCGTTTGCGGTGCGAGTGTCCGCAGCTGCGACGGTCTTGCGACCAACGAGCGCGTTGGCTAAACGGATCTTGAGCGCCAACGAGGTGGCGTACACGTAGCACGTCACGACGTTTCGCTCAATGAGGCTCGCCTGGCGGGTGGTGCTTCGGCTCCTGCGTTGACAAATGATCCATACAAACGTTAGCTCGTGGATCGGATAGCCATCAAAAAAATAAACAGGAGAGCGAGATAAACGTACTTGGTGAATTCGAGCGCAGGGTGGAGCTTGTCATTAAAGCCCAGACAGAATAGCGTTTCGAGCAGCTTCTCTGGGTTTTCCTGCGCCACGTAGCTCCACAGCGCGAGCCACGCGGCGCGCGTGAGCACAAACTTGTCAGCAATCAGCGTTGTGGCGAATAGAATCGGCGTCGAGATGGCGGAACAGTTGCGCCACGGCGCCTCTTCGTCCTCGCAAATGGAGAAAATCTCGTCCAGCTCCTCTTCGGTCAGGTTGCCGTCCTTGTCCCCATCAAACTGGCGCAAAAGCGCGTCTAAAAAGTCAAACGCCTCCTTCGTGAGCTGCGCCGACTGGTCGTCCTCATGTGCTGGGAGCGCGACCCGCTCGGGTGGGATCTCGAGCTGGATCTCGTTGTTGTATCCGAGACTGCGCAGCACCTGCCAGCACGACTCGGGGCGCTTCCGGTCGATGAATAGCTGCCACAGATACATGAATCCTTGGAATCGCACGCCGCTGCCGTCTTCTTTGATGCCCTCGGGAATGGTCGACTGCAAAAATTCCATCATCGTGTCCATCTCGTTGGGCAGCAGCCGCATGCCGAAGCAGTCTTGCTGGTAGTCGTTCAGCTCATCGCGACTGAGCAATCCGTCGCGGTCGCGGTCGAATAGACGGAACGTGCGCTTGATGGCCTTGATACACTTGGGCTCCAGCATCTACAGACAACGAGCGGCATGTGTGAGCAGGGTCTTGGTACAGCCGGAAAAAAAAAAACCAAATCGAAAACACCACAGCCACGTACGCGTTTCTTGCCATTGTACAACGGCTCAACGGGGTACAGCACCGCCTTCTGCGCGTAGTAGAACGCGCGAGCGACCTGCGCAAAATTGCGCGCCGAGCAGTCGCCACCGTCCACAGCAAACTACAAACACATGGCGAATAAGTGTAGTGCGGCTTACTGATTTCTACAAGCAGATGATGAAAACGGATTGCGTACCTGGTACGTGTTGGTGAGCTGGCGGATTTGGTTCGAGTGGAGTCCGTCCATCATGTTGCTGCTCGTCACCACAGTCTTGATATCGTCCTTGTTGCCCACCAGCACGACCGGCACTTCCTTGTGGCGCGCGATGAGGTCGAGCCAGCGGCGCAGTCGCTGAATGGTCTCGGGCCGCGTGAGGTCGTAGACCAGCAAAATTGCGTCGCTGCGCTTGGTGGCATTCGCAACACGCACGAGATCTGATACGCGCGCTAGAATCGGGAAGAGAACGTTAGATTTAAATGCAGATCCTTGACAACCGGCAAACCCTGCTAGCCACGAAGATCATACACGAGGTGTCGGTGATGGAGATGATGACGTTCTCATTGTTCTCCTCGGCCGGGATCTGCACGTTGAGCAGCACGGCGGGCACGCGCTCGCTAAAGTGGCGCGACACGAGCGAGCAGATGAGCGACGTCTTGCCCACTTTGTCGTCGCCCAGCACCTCGATGCGCACGATCTGCGGCTTGTGGCTGCGCGCGTTCGCGACGCCCGGCGACGACTGGAACGACGTGGAGCTCTGCGAAGACGTGGTCGCTGAGCTGCTACCGCTGTTCTGTGGCTCGGCGGCCGCCGAGGACATCGAGGAAGACGACGCCGCAGCCTCCACCATGGTGTCGGATCAATTGTTAGTCCGAGTGGTGTGTTGCGTAGCGTAGCTTCTCATTGATATCGCCCCACAAAAACAGTAGACCAGCACAGATGATGGTCCCATAATGCGCCCCACATCCAAATGTAGACACGTAGCATTACAGCGAATCATCAGAAGGAATGATGTGGATTGGTGAGAATAGAAACGTAGCCACTGAAGATACCGTCTGGGTTACGATTCGTAACCCGGTTGAGCTTCTGTTCTGTGAAACGACATCCCATAGGTGAGAAGCTACTACGGTACTGCACATCCACCAAAATTGAGCTACGTGCTCGCACCCAGCCAGCTCTGCGTTTCCGCGGGCGCTCGATTCGATATTTCAACGGCTTTTACAACAAGCGCTCAACGGCATCCACCGCGCCTCGTCTGTTTCTGGCGCCGCTTGAGGCTGGAACTTCCAAGTCTGAAGTGGCCACTGGGGTTCCGTCCACGCCACCAGCGGATCAACGACAGCAAATGGCGCCGACAGGTCCAACACCAGCGGCAGAGAGAGCTGCTCTACCGGCAGCAACGGCGAATAGAATGGAGCGACGGCGCAGCAGCCGACGACGCGCAGACAACGGGAACAACACGACAACGGAGGAGGAGGCAACGCAATTTGAAGAAGAGGAGGAAGATCGCGACGACAAGAGCTGGCGCACGCGCGGTGAGTCGTCGCCCTCGATGGCCAATATGGCGTCGCCACGGCCGCTCACAGTGGACCACGTCCCGCTAAGTTGGGACTCGGCTGCGACTAGTGCGCGCCAGCGCCAGCTTCAGAGCCAGCAGCGCCCCGAGCGCCGCAAGCGCCTCTTGTTCTGGCGCAACGTGGTGCGCCAGTACAATTTCGTGGACCAGGAGCACGAGCGCGCGCGACTGCTCTCACTCACACAAGGCATCGACTGGGTGACTATGGCGGCGCTACCGTTCGCGTTCATGGCGCGCCACAAGGAGATTTACCATTTGATCTGCCGCGCCGACTACGAGCGGTCGAGCATGATCCAGCGCGACGTGACGCGCACGTTCAGCATCTTTGAGCAGAGCCAGCTGCCCCGCCGAGAGCGAGACGTGAACGCGCAACAGCGGGCGCTGTTTCGCGTGCTGAATGCGGTCGCCGAGGCCGAGGACGGCTACTGCCAGGGCATGAACTTCATCGCGGCGCTGTTTCTTGTGGAAGGGCTGGACGAAGAAGACAGTTATGCGCTTTTCTTGTATCTGCTGCAGACGCGTCAACTCGCGAGGATTTACCACCACAGCTCGACGTTTCTGGACGACTATTTGCACCACTTTGAGCGGATGTTCCAGGCGGAGCTGCCGGATTTGTACGCGCACATGCAGGCGCAAGGGTTCGCGATCCCCATGTACGGCATCGAGTGGTTCACGACGCTGGTACGAATATCTGCTTTAAATTTTGGATCGGATCCGAATTCTTTTCCCCCTCTGGACTGACACTCAGGGTTGATACGAAGTTTTCGCTTTCCACCAAGCCCGAGCTAGCGTGCGCGATCTTCGATCTGTTCTTTGTGGGCGTGGAGGACATTTTCCTGCGGATGGGGCTGGCGATCCTCAAACTGCTTGAAGCTTCGCTCATGTGCATGAGCTTTGAGGACTTTCTGCGCGAGTTCAAGCCACTGGTGCGGCAGATCGACCCGTATCTCGCAGTCTTGAAGGCGCTCTCATTCCAGCCCAACCCACACGTAGCAGCGGGCGAAGACACAACTGACCACATCGCACGTGAGCACTACCTACGGATAGCTGACCAAGGCAACGCGATCACCACACGCGACGGCAGCACAATCGTCAAACCTCCAAGAGCGTTCCAGCTGCATCGATCCTTGCCACCCGAGCTGGGCGACGCCATCCAAAACGGCGACGTGGCTCACGTCTCCTCCCTCTGGCTCTCGATGACCGCTCAGCGCGAGACGCCGCTCCACTGGCTTGTCCTCACCAACGAAATCCTCCATTCCGCTGTGTGGCACGGCCACGTACCTATCGCTTGCTTCGCCATCCGCCAGTGCGGCGCAGATGTCGACAACGCCGACGACACTGGTCTCACGCCGCTGCATTTCGCCGTCTTGCGGAACCAACCGGACCTCGTGCGGCTGCTGCTCTGCTGCGGAGCTGCTCGTTCGGTGCGCGGAGGGCGATGGAGAGGCGCCGAGCGCGGTCTGTCGCCCCTCAAAACTGCGCAGTACTGGAAGTGTGGCGATACAGCGGCCGCGCGGCTCGTGCTCGAGCGCGAGGTCTGTCTCTGCTGCAACACGAGGTTCGACGCGTTTGCGTTCCATCGAGAGACATGTGTCAAGTGTACTTTCACGTTCTGCGGGCGCGGGCCCGACCCGTGTATCGAGCGCCACCAGTGCCCGGCCAAGTACCGAATGTGGAGAGAGCGGCTCCAGCGACAGCAGCAGGAGCAGCAGCAAGAGCAGGACCAGGTTGACGAACGCGCCACCGATGATACTTCGTGGCATGTTCCGAACGACGCTGTGGGCAGTGACACGCTCGATTTGACCAGCACTGACGCGAGCTCTGCGCTATCGTCTTCCTCTTCGACGAGTCGACGCAGCAGCCGATCCATGTCGTCCGAGACGTTGTCGTCATTCGTGTATATTAAGTCTCCAGCGAGCGATCTACCAGCGGACCGCCTTCAGAGTGCACGTACTGGTACAAATGTGTCTACTACAACTACGGGTGGTGGTGTTACACCGTCAAGCACGGGCCTTTTTAGCCCGCTTGTCGATTGGATTAAAGCGCGTACCAGAGCATCTTCCGACGACGCTGGTGAAGATTCAGCTGGTGAAGATTCAGACTGGGACACTGTGGAAGTGCGAGGAAGCATCGAGTTTCCGAACAGGCCGCAGTGGTACTGCAAGGCGCGCCACTGCCACGCCGTATTCACATTCTTTGCCCGACGGGACGAGTGTTCGCGCTGCCTAGCATTGTATTGTTCGAATCACTTCGATGCGACGTGCGCACTTTGCCACAGTTGCACAGGACAGAGCGACACGCGAACTCAAACTTGAACTTGAGAGAAAAGCGCTGAATAAATTATGTGAATTCTTCAAACTCTGGACGAGCGTGACACGGTGTAGTGGACTTGATTGGATTTCAGGACAGGCCCGAGAGCAACTGGGGGCAGTCCAAATCGCCAATTTCATACACTTTTTCATCACCCTCCTGTTCGGCGTCCGCTTCATCGGCGCTGGATTCGGTTGAGCTACTGCGCGCGCCGACCGCGACCGACTGCGACCGGGCAAACTCAATTGCTGCGAGCGCTGCGGCACCGTACATGCTCCCGTCGAGCGCACTCGTTGACGCAGATCGAGACAACGACCGCAATGCGCGGAACGAGTTGAACTTCGCTGGCGTGCAACGTGCGAGACCAGGAACGGCCATGCCTTCGTCTTCGCTATAGCACCAGGCTGCGGCGTCATTACTCGAGTTGGACGAGTCGCTCTGACAGCCATCGCCCGCGGCCATCGCAGCAGCCTCATGGGCGGCCGCGGTCGTCAACGTCCACTGCCTGTGGTGCTTGAGTCGCTGGATCTCTTGGTCGTAATGGTTGACGTTGTCCGTCAAGTTTCGCATACAAATCTCGAGCTCCGGGAACATTTGATGCATCAGCGACCATAGCGGGAACACGATCTTGTGTGCGAAGAAGTGCTGGCCTTCGACCATCTGTAGCGGGTCGTCGAGCTGCTTGAACGAAACAGGCAAGTTATCGGCCTGCTCCAGCAACGCCTGGAACGCAAACTCCTTCGAGATCATGTTGCTCCACTTGAGCGCGATCGGCTTTGGGAAGGTCTGTCCGCACAGGTCGCTCGCATGTACGATACACCTCACCAAGAACGTGCGCTCTTCCAGCGTGCCGTTGAAGTTGCACTGGTATGGCGACGGGTTGACACATGGCTCGTCGGAGCCGCACGGAATACTGCGCACTGACGGAGGCTTGCTCGAGCTGCCTGGCGTGGAGCAAAGCTCAGCCGGAAGGACTGCTTCACGCACGACGTTCAAGATCGCGGACGAAGCCTCGGCTGAGGTCGAAGCCGTGCAGACGTGGTCGACGGGAGGGTGAACCGCAGTCTCAACTGTGGCCGGAGCACTTTCTCGCTTGACGTTCATCGAACCGGTAGGCTTGTGGTGCGGCGTTGGGTTCAGGATCTTCTCCATCGACTCGCACATCTTGAAGTGTTGCGCCATATCCGTGGAGAGAATCGCAGTCACTATCATTTTACGTAGGTATCGGTAATCCGACGTCGACAGATTCTGGAGAATGTTGGCGTTCTTCTCCTTGAGCAAGATGCGGAACGTCGTCGACGCGTGGTGCCGTTCCAACACCGAGTCGTCACTGTACAAAAGTGCCAGCGGGGACTTGGACACAATTTCGAACGTATTGGTGTGGCCTGGGTGGTCCACGTCGTGACAATAGGCGGCGATGAGACATGCCACGACGTCGAGCGGCTGAAGCATCTTGGCAGCTTGTGTGGTCTTGAGGATCGTGTACGTCATGTGCACGACCGAGACCGCATGGACGTAGTTGTGGAACGGGTTCGGGTGGTAGGATTCCTTCACAGCAAAGATGAAGTTGCGAAGCACGACTTCGTCGCACTGAAGAATCTCGGGGACGCGGAATTCCAGAAACATGTCGCGCACCATAACTGGAAGAATATCAGCGTCCATGCCAAAGACGTTGAAGTCCCACAGCGGCACTGGGACAGGCGGCGGCCCAACTGTCACTAAAACCGGCGGCGGAAGGGTTTTGAGACTGGGCTTGGACTCACACGCATCGATATCTCGCAGATCTTCGACGTCAACGCGGTCAATGCTCTTGCAGTTCGACGTACCGCCCTGCTTGTCTTCGGTGCACACCATGCACTCCCTCGAGTGGTTCTTGAAGAAGGAGTGACGAAGGCGGTCAGCCGCGTGGTTGGCGTTGGCGTTAGCCACATACTCCGTGAAACATTCAAGCAAGTTGACCTGGCTCTTCGCTCGCTGAGCAAGCACTTTCTCAGCACGCGTATCCGCGAGAAGCTTGATGTACTCAATCTCGTTGCTGCGTCGACGCAAGATGACGGCGACTTCGCTCGCAAAGGCCTCGAAAGCACACTCGTCGTCGAGCGAAAATGACTCCCCGCCTTCCTTGTTCAAAATCTCCAGCACCGCCATCGGTCGGCTGTTCTCGTCACACCCGATGCCGTTCTCGACGCCAACGGGCACGTAGAGAGCCGACTTGGTCTTGATGCTGCGCTTCGCGTCTAGGTTACTATTGTATCTCGAGTCATTCTCAGCGTCTTCAATGTTGAGCGTCATTCGATGGCTCGCTGCGTAGCCGAGCGTGCTGCCCTGGAGCGGCACACGGATCGTCTCTTTGTGGTACGACGACGACAGGGTCCAGAGCTCTTCCGACTCCCAGTCGATCATGAACAGCGACAGTCGCTCTGACTTGGTGATGTGACCAGCACCGGCAATTACACCGTCGATGAGGTTGAGTACCGTGTCCTCCGTGTCCGAAGAGCTGATGATGTGGAGCAGAGCCTTCTGCGTCCGATCCGAGAGCAGCACATCGTGGAACTCGATACATTTGCGCATACACGAGCTCAAGATCGGCCCAAGCCACGAGAGCAACTTCATGTCCAGCTCGTCGCACTCATCGCCACGCGTCATATCCTTGGTGGTCATCTCGACGACGGCGTACACGCTGTTGTTCTCGAGCAGCGGCGCGCAGATCAGCCGCTGGAACACTGACTCCTGCGGGAGATCAATCTCGGCGTCGTAGTGGCGGTCCCGCGCGAACAGTTGGCGGCATAGCGGCGCCTTGGTCGCTAGCGTGTGGCCGACGAGCCCTCTGTGCTGCGAGATGCTCGACAGCGTCTCCTGGCCACGGACGACACGCGACATGGTATTCCGGTTCGGGTCGATCAAGAACACGGCGCACTGCGCGGCGCCGGCGTGGTTCACGAGGTAGTCCTGCAGCTCACGGATCATGGCGACCACGTCGTTCAGCGCCAGCAGTTTCTGCACGAGTTCCCAAAACAGTCGGTGCTTTTCTTCCACCTCTTCGACCGTCGGCGCCGTGCCCGCGCGTCGGCGCTTCTTGGCGCTGGTCGGGCTGGACGGCGGCGTCTGATGGACGTTGTTGGCGGGGCTGCAGCACGTGGCGCGTGGCGCGGCGATGAACCCGACGAGCTGCTGCCAGATCGAGCCGCGCTGGCTCGTCGGCTCGGACTCGGTCACATAATCTTCCGGCCGCCGCGTCAGACTGCCGCCGTCGCCACTCGAGCCGACCGTGCCTTCTTCGCTGTCTGATGAGAGTCCACGCGCGTATTGTAGTGACGACTCGCCGACCGACAGCGTCGTGGCGTTGGACAGCGAGTGCGCCTTGTCCAAGACGCTGTCCAACTCGCTGTCGCCGCGCGTCGACAGCCGCCGCCGTCGGTGGGTCGCTTTGTGGACTATCGAGGCATGGGCCAGCGCCGTCTTTTTCTCCAGTCGGCCCATGAGCCACGTCGTTGGCGTACTGTTAGTAGTATTGTTAGGTTGGGGCATCTGTGTCTCGGCCGGTAGATCGGTCTGTGGCGAGGACATGGACAAGCGATTGCCCATGGCTGGCTGGCTGGTCGGTCACTGAGACGGAATTACTATGCCGTGCGGCCCCTGTCGCTGGCTCCACTTTCACCGCCCACCGCGCTGCGACACTCGGCGGCGTCTACGATCGTAGAATCAAAGTTGGTGGACTTGACGCGAGCGGCCGATTGACGGGCGGAGCGGAGTGGGGAGGGGGTGACGAGAAGCACACGCACACACACACCAATCACGAAACGCCGAGCACGAACCAAGCGCACCCCACGCAGCGCACGGGCAAGGTGGAGATGGAGGAGACTTTGCGCGCAGCCTGTCGCAAAACCGGTTGTGGAATTTGGCTTCGAGCAACTCTCCACGACGCTTCTCTCCACTGCAGTTTACCAACGCGTGGGTGCGGGTATGGGTTGAAAATGGAAAACCCATTTGCATAGACCCGTGAGCAGCTGGCTCTTTTTGTGTGGAATTTCGTGGACTATCCACCGAATGGACGGGTTGGTGGGTTTTGGAAGCGCAAAAATACTGGCAAACCCGCAGGCCATGATCTCTTCAAGAATTACAGGACGTGTCGCATCGCATTTGCACGTACCCTGCCACCCGCCATAGTGGAACAAAGTGGAAGTTTCGAACAGCTACTGGATGGAAGCGATGTGATGAACACATTATTTGTTCTGTCCCACCACACTCGCTTCGCTTTACCGACCCGCATCAGCGACGACCTTTCGGGCACTTTATCACTTTTTAGTTCCAGTACTGAACCATTTTGGTTCCATGACCACTCGCCAACGATTCCTTTACCACGCCAACAAACCCATACTATAGCAGCGTGTCGCACTCGGGCGCTGGATGGCGCTGCCAAGATTTGGCGATTTCCAGCTGGGCTGGTGAGGGTTAATACAGTGGGCTGGAAGTGGATTCTTCTACACATGCGGCCTAGTGAGTTTGGGCGTTGGAACGACGGACACGGCTCTGGGAGCATCAACAGGCTTTGGCTGGGAAAACATGATTATCCTACATCTTTCTTTCTCCGCGCCAACTGATGGTTGACCGGCAGCTTTATCATCATGCGTGTTGGCAAAAATTTGGCGGCGACTTGAGATTTCGACCACGATGGGATTGGGTCGCTTCAAGCATGCTTGGTGTTTAGCGGCCAGGCGACATGAAGTGAGGCTGCCGAGATGGACAATCAAAAGCCGACGATTTGGTTCTCAAAGGTTATTGACGGCCCGTCAGTAATTCTGTGAACACAACACAGCAAGTAAGTCGACGCGCCACCACAATAGTTAACTCGGACCTTTCTGTGGCACATCCAATTATGGCGAACGATACACGAAACGAAAGTAACGCAGTATGCGCCGCGTATGCGAAGCGGACCGCGGTCGTTCAAGGACTCAGCATTTTGCACTGCACACACGCATGGCCCAATTGGAGAGGAGTGACCTGCGGTTTCCCTAGTTGCGACATATCTGACCAAAAGCGCTGCCGATCGGTTATGTCGTTTCTCGAAGCTGCACTTGCCTGCACACGTTTCGCACGGTGACCGCTTCGGGAGCCGAATGCCAATAGTATGTGGTCAGCTGCCGAGGCATGGTATCACTGATGCAGGTGCCTACCTCACAGTTCATCGTGTCACGTGCCCACGAAGCTTGAATCACATGCTCTACGAGGTGCGGCCATTCGCTGACCGTCCCTCTCGCTCAACCTCTGCGACAACATCATCTGTAAGACCCCAGACGCCATGCGGTTGTGTGGCGTGAGATTTCCCGCTACTGTGGCATATTCTGAACCGGCGCCTGGGTTGAGAAGAAGACCGTGGCTTGAATCTAGCATCCTCATTTGCCGCGATACACCGACACAGAAAGCGAATAGGATCGCCACCAAAGATCTTGAACTTGAATAAAAAATATGTTGAGCTCTTCTCCCCCCCAAAACGACCCGCCCTTCCAATGCGCTGCTCCCCATGTCGCGTTTTGCACCCAAATTGCTCTCAAATTTACTAAACTCACGCCACCGTTGGTCCCTTTTCTAAGAGGCGCTTGGACACTTCGCCGGTATGGTCCACACTGCTTCTTCAACGTACACGAAGCGCGCTTCCGGCCCGTTCCATTCCGTGCCTTCTACACTTCGGCGAAGGTCAGCAGCAGTACGGCGGTCGTGGCGGGCGACGGCAGGAAATCGCTCAGTCCGTTCTCCCACCGACACGACTCGTCGTACAAAAACTCCATGCTCTTGCGCAGGGACGCGTGGAGCGAGTGGCCTTCGTTCTCGTAGATCCACATGACGACACCCCACGTGACGGTCGCGAGCGCTGGGTACACGGCGTCAAACTTGTGGTTGCTGAACGGCTTGACGCCGCGCTTGGCGAGCACGCGCACGATGCCGATCAAAATGCGCGCTAGCAGGTACATGACGATCTGGTAGTTGACGCCCGAGTAGCGGCCCCAGACGAGGTAGCCGCCCACGGCGCCGGCGACTGCGGCGTGCCAGTGCTCGGCGGGCTTGCCCACGGGTGTGAGCGCGCTGCGCGGGTCCACGATCTGCTTGTTCTGGCGCAGCACCGCGAGCACCGTCTTGTACACGCCCACGAACAGCGCGAGGTTCTTCGAGTGTTCAAACGTGAGCTTGACGACGCCGCGCAGCTTCTCGCGCACGGTGCCGTTCTGGAACAGGAAGATCATCACGAACGCTGGCGCGATTCGAAGATTAGAAAGGCGAGCGTTATTCGCCAGACAGAACCCTTCCATGACTTTTGTGGTGAGAACGAACCGTGTGGCGCGCGGATCTTGGTGCCGTAGTACGCGCCATTGCGGATGCCGCGTAGGATACTCAGTAGCGCCTCCATGGTCGAGCACTGGGCGGGGATTCCACTTGGAGACTAGAGAGTAACTAGGCAAGCGAAGTGAGCCCTTCTGATTCTTCGGTACTTGTATGATGGGGAAGCCCGTGTTCTGACCTTCAGTGCGTCATGGCCTGAAGATAAATCATAATAGCGTGGTGCACACGATTTCAAAACTTCAAGTCGTCCGAGGATAGCTTCACTAAAATCTCAAATTCTCTAATTGAGTGAATCAGGGAAAAAAAGCTGCTCATAGGCGGTATTGATGAGAGCGTACACGGCCTCGACCTTGCTGCGCAGGAACGGAGCGGATCCAAGACCCTCTCCACCGAAATTCCACTTGTCGGGGTGCCACTCGAGCGAGCGCCTGTGGTACGCGCGGCGGATCGCCGACCGATTGGACCCCTCCGGGAGACCAAGACGCTCCCACGAGCTCATCGCCGGAGTCGGGATGTTGTGACCCCTACAGCAGTTGACAAGCCACTGTAAGTAACCCCCCGCAAGAAAAATAGAGCCAATTGATGAGCCATACGTGAGAAGCTGGTAGGCGAGGTGTGGCAGCGCGTAGAGGCGAGAGCTGCCGACGCGACCAAGCGGCTTCAGACCGCCGAGGTGATCCGCCCACAGTAGCTCACACGACAAACCCACAAGCACGTGCTTTGCGGGCAGCATCAGCAGCTGGAGCTGCGGCGAGTTGCTCCATGCTGGCTGTAAATCGACTGGTTGGCGAGCGCCGCATTGCATGGACGCGAAGATTCTGTCGCATCGCCGACGCTCACGCCGCTCCGCCTCGTTGACATGGACGTGAACACGAGCGATCATGTCATCGACGCCAGCGGATATCAAGCGCAGAGTGAAGTTGCCTGCAGTTGTAAAATGTAGCCCACGAAAGATGGCAGTGCCATTGGCAATCGGAGAGACCGTCGCTCCGTGGACGACGGGCTCGTTCGAGTCAACACTGGTATCACCATCGGCCGATGCGGTGAACTGAATGGATCCGTAGCTGAAGGATGGCATCTCGTCGCCAAACTGGTCGAGCACGCGAGCTTTCACGATGACTGGGCAGCGTGGTATGAGCTCTTTGCACTCATATGCGAATTGGACGATGTCAATCGTTGAGGCGGTCGCCGTCATGGATCGACACTCTTCGATGACGCGTTGGTTCACAGGAACACGCTGTCGAACCCGGTGAGCGAGGCAGCTGCTGGGCGTGGACGACATGGCTCTGCGGCAAACGGCGGCGACATCGCTCCAGGGTAGCCGCAAGTGAGACGGGGCCATGCGGGCGCACTGAGCGGGCATGTCGTCGACAGCTTGGTGACACAATTGGACAAGCTCCGAAGCCGCCAAGCCAAACGGACTGCTGCTGGCGCATTTGACAGGCGCAATCGATGACGCCTGGGCACAGAGCTGAGCTTTCATCGCGTTATCGTGAATACGAGGGAGTGAGGTCTTGGCGCATGCCGCCGGGTCGTCTGATTTCGCGTGTTGGCACAGCACGACCTTGTTTTCGTCCGAGAAATCGTGTGGGGCTGCGAAAAGGCACGCAGCGGGTGATGCCGAACCAGCGTTTTTACACAGCAAAATCGCCAAGCCGGACTGGAAAAAGGCAGCGGAGGCGTGATGCAGGTGGTTGACACAGGCGGCCGGTGCGATGGTCGTCGCCTCGCGGCACAAGTCGATCGCGTCGGCGGTACCGACTGGGAAGCGTGAAAGTATCGAGGAATGGATCGCACGGAAGCATTGGTGCGGCGCCGCAGACGTTGCACTTCGGCAGAGAGCTATCCGCTCGTCGGCCGTGAACAGCGGACTCTGTTTTCCTGTGGATGTCAGACAGCCGATCGGAGCCAGCGAAGTCGCATCTTCACACAGTGCCAACAGCAGTGACGCTTGGTTGTTTGGAGCGGATGGCTGGGTTTCTTCATCATGGTAGTGGTGGCTGACCCCGAAAAGCTGTTGGCGCGCAATGACTACACACTCTGTCGTTATGCTGGATGTGGCTTGAGAATGTCGACTAGCGCAAAGCCGGACGACTTGGTTTGCGTTAAACAGGCGACTCGGTAGCTTCATGGCACAGACGGCAACCGCATCCGCGTCGACTGCGCGTTGACACAGGCGAGCGAGATCCAGCAGTGGCTGGGCTTTGGAGAATTGCGTGATAAACCACGACCTCAGCGCTGTCACACACTGGACTGGAGCGCTCGTGGACAACGCGCGTTCGCACAGGTGGCTGATCGCTTCACTGTCCATCCAGCGAAGCTGCTGCTGAGCTGCTAGCACACACTGCTGCGGTTGAACGCTCGATATCTGAGCGAACGCGCAGACATGGACGAGGATCTCTGGCTTTGCGCTCCGCCGGAGAAGGTGGTTGGCACAGTCCACGATGTCCGCCACTGAATCACTCCCGCGACGGCACAGCGCGTATCGCTGCATATCTCCGAGCGATCGTGGTGAGCGGCTTAGGCATGTTCCAATTACGTCGATCTTACCTTGGAACGATCTGCAGATCTCCACGACCAGATCGACCACGCTTCGCTGACGTCCAGCGATGGTTGTAAATCCGTGGCGTTGGAATTCCTGCAGACACTGCGCTGGAACTGGGCCCTTTGCCGTCTTGCACACACCAACAATTACGTCCCGCCATTCAGTCGATCGGTGCATTTGTACAGGCAGCGCTGCCCAGCAGTCGGCTGGACCAGAGTCCGACGCCGCCTTGCAGAGCTCAATCACGGCGTGAATTGCGTCCGCATTCCCAATCAACAAGCTGGAGCTGCTTCGAAACACTGCCGAGACACAATGTGCGGGTCCTCTGTCGGTTCCTGCAGTTGCGTGGGCACACAGTCGAGAAGATTCGTCAGTGGAGAGCTGTTTCGGTGCAGCACGCTCGCACTGCTCGATGCTGGCGGTGGCGTCATGCGCTTCAACGAGACACCACCGTAGCGCGATCGCAAGCACCACTACTATTAGCTGCGTCGAGATCGCAATGCGTTGTCGCTGCATGACAGTGGAACTGATGAGGGTCTATGGAGAATTGATACGAACGACGTCAAGAGGGTCGCTTGCCCGCGACGTTTCGGACTGTCTCAAGCCGACAAAAAAAGTGGCCAATTCAAGGTTATTTGCCCACATAGGTGACTCTAATGACTGACTGTCCACACCACACAAAACACTACACCTGATTCCGTCTCAAGACAGTGCTGCCAGTCGTTTTGGCCAAAAAGCCATTGACTGTCTCGCACTGCACTAGTATCTTCCGCACACGCATAGTGGTCATACCTTGCCGTTGATCCTGCTTCTGACAGGGAGGGACACCTACAGATGTGTCTAGTGCTCAGTCAGTGTAGGCGAGAGGTCGTCAAAGTACGGATGCTTCATGGCGTCGGCCGCTGTGATCCGCTTAGCCGGATCGTACTGGACCATCTGCTCGAGAAGATCCACTCCGTCCTCGTTCAGTGTCGGCACTAAGTGGGCCAGCGACTCGGGCATGGGGTACACGGGAAAATCGCGCTACACAAGATCAACAATCGTGTCAACGACACTGGGGTAAGCGTCCTCACACCAACGCTACTCACTCGGTATTCGGGGAGATCCACGATGCCAGGGTACGTCTCGGGCGACGGCGTGCCAAGCAAGCGGAAAATGCGGTCGAGCTGGTCCGCCTCCGACGTGCCGGCAAAGAGCGGGCCGCCGTTGGCCATTTCGGCGAAGATGCAGCCCACGCTCCAAATGTCCACGGGCGTCGAGTACTTTCGCGAGCCCATGAGCACGTCCGGCGACCGGTACCAGAGCGTCACGACCTCGTGCGTGTAGCTAGTAGATACAAGCTTGTCGGTCAGAATCTCCACCACCGCATTCTCTAGGGAAAGCCGAGGACCCCACTTTACCTTCTCACGGGGATGCCGAACGCGCGCGCCAGCCCGAAATCCGCCAGCTTGAGCTCGCCCTCGCGGTTGATCAGCAGATTCTGCGGCTTCAAGTCCCTGTTTTACAAAATGATCCATTCGCGCCCATGAGCTCGACAATGTGCAATGACATGGAGCGGCGGCAGGAGCGAACGCACCGATGCAAGACGCGGTGCTGGTGGCAGTACGCGATGCCGCGCAGCAGCTGGTACAGGAACGACTACAGTACATGGCAGCGAGAAGCATCCGAGGATGAGCTTCCTCATCCATCCATGCATCCACGGACGCTGCCATCACCGACCATACCTTCATGATGGGCAACTCGAGCCCTTTCTCGCACACATCGAGGTACTTCTTGAGGTCCTGGTCGAGGTACTCGAACACGAGCGTGAGCTTGCGCTCCGTGTGGACGATGTTGTAGAGGCGCACGATGTTCTCGTGCTGGAGCTCTTTGAGCAGCGAGATCTCGCGGATGGCCGTGGACGGGATGCCTTCGTCCTCGGCCTCGAGCCGGATCTTCTTGAGCGCGATCACCTCGCCCGTGACGCGGTCCTTCGCCTTGTAGACCACGCCGTACGTGCCTTCGCCGATCTTCTCGAGCTTCTGGTAGCGCTCCATATTCGTAGTTGCTTGGGCGTTCCTGGTTCTCTGTTTTTGTTTGGGAAGAGTTATAGTGTGGTAGTGGACCACGCCAAATGTACACCACTTTCACCCCAACCAGATGATGGATGGTCAGAAATAATGTGTTTTCGTAGGTGGAGTGCCATTCTTATTGGGGATTCGGGTGGAGACTACGGGAGTGACTATTGATTTCGACAGGTGGAGAGATGCTTGACGGTGAGCGCGTCACGTCGATCTCGAGGTGGAGTGTCGGGATCTGGTCGAGGTGTGAGGCATGGCATAGGCTTGACGCCGCCAATTCGGCTGGAGGAAGTGTATAGAGACCAGGCAGATATGCCGTGTACGCAGGCATGAAACAGTCGACAAAGTTCCGCACTTGCGTTGGAGACAGCGCGGGCTTGCCAGCCCCACGTAGATGGGCCTCCTGTTCCTCTCGCCATCTACAGAATGTCACCGCCAAATGATCGTGAGATCGACTTGGGCATTTAGTGGAGTAATGTTTAAGAATCGCACCTATAAACCCACTGTGGGGTCTCAACTTTGACGACCACGAGAGCGTCGAGTGCGCTGTACAGTTCTTCAAACTCGAGGAGCGCCTGGTTCACTGGCAGCAGATGGGGTCTGTAGCGAAATGGATACAGTTTAAGTGACTACATCACAAGTGGGAAATGCACACGGACTAACAATCCCAGCCACGTACTCGAGGCGGTCCGTGGAGATGAGTGTTCGGAACCCGAGGCACCAGCCTTCGATGATAAGAACATCCAGTGGAGCTTCGATCGCCTCCCAGTCGGCTTGGGGGACTCGATCCCCATGACCCTCGTGGAGCGATTTGTCATATCGCGGCACTTGCACAGGTCCACTACTGCATTGGCTCTGTTCGATCAACTTCTCGAGCAGTGATAGATCATGGGTTCCCGGGTTGCCTCGGTGCTATCGTGATTGTATCAGTAACTGGTCGCTGAGTGATTTTTTTTCCAGAGCAGCTCTCTCGTACCTACCTGCAGGAGAGGATTCGAGGCATTGGCCGCCGCCACTTCAAGCTGCTCCTTTCGAGTGAGATAGACGTCGTCCAAAGATACAACGGCACATCTTCGTCCCGTGGCGTGGAACATTTCGCGCAGAACCTTCGTAGCCGTGGTCTTGCCCCCGCCTTGTACACAGCTCAGACCGATGCACACGCACGGGCGAGGAGGAGCTCTAGATGGAGAGCTCTTGGTCTGACGGACCACTTGGTCGATCCACTGATACAACGGCATAAAATAACCGTCGATTTTCTGAGCGACTGACACGTCGCTCTCGGTGGGCGCGATGCGCGCCTCGCGGCGCACGACTGCTTCCAGCGTCGCTCGCTGTGCTCGCATTTTCGATCCCAGGCGAAATATGATCATCATGATGGCTTTCCGAATAGTGCCACGTCACAAACATCATGCACCCTGCACCCGCCAGCTGTTTTGAACTTTCGCCAACTTGATGTGGGTTTTTCCTTTCGGGGATGATTGGGTATTTCTGGGTTTTCGATGGTTTCATGGATGATGAAGCCTAGAAAGTGTTCTCTCGTGACCATCACTCTATGCATCACAAAAAACTTGGCGTCAAAGGAAAGAACGCCTTGAGCTGGACAAAGACCTCTGCAGCCGCCAGCGCATTCACAGTCCTTCCGATCTGGCGCTGAGCGAGTGGGCGAGCGAGTGAGAATCTTATCTTTGCTCCAAGAGCTGAGTGACCAGTTCCTTCTCTCGCGCGTTCGATCCACGGGCGCAGATCCACGCAGCCAGCCGAGCGGCTACGACCACAACCATCACCACGACCACTTTGCCACTTTTGCCACGAGCTACACACTACGACGACCAGATGAGTACGATCGGCTCCCCGCGCGCGCTCGACGAGTGGATGCTTGTGGACGATGACGCCGAGTAAGTTGGCGGTTGCGCTTGTGGTGGTGGCTGTTGTGAACTGATAGATTCGGAGCGCAGGGTCGTCGCGCCTGCGCCGCCGGAGGAGGTTCGCAACGAGGACAAGGTGACGCGATTGTAGAGCAGCAGCTCCGATTCGGACCGGATGAAGGTTGCTCACGTTCAAAGCACTGTTGTAGAACGACAGAAGCCAAGCGAGTACCGACACCGTAGCTGGAGATTCACGCGAATCCGGCACGGCAACCGCCACGGGCGTGCCAGAGGGCTTCCATCGCATTCGACTGCGCATTGGTACAAGCTGCTGTTCCACTGAGACCGGCTCAATTGCGGGTTTGTTGACAATTCGTGATATTAGGTGAGCAAACGCGGCCGGCGTACTTCAAAGCAACCCAAAGCGTTCAAGGATTCACCGAGCAGGTTCGATTTGACGGCTTTCTCGATTATCTTGTTCTGTACGGTTCTCACGCAGTCTCTGTTTGGTCCACTCACCCACCTAGTTCTTTTCGGAAGAACTCGCCAACCGCAAGCGCATTCGGTTGATCTACATGGTACTTGGATATTCCGCGGTTCTCGTACGCCATGGTTTGAACGCTAACCTCTACAATTCATGGTTCACCAGGGTATGCTGCTCATTCAAGATCGCACGATGGGCGAATTTGGCATCGAAGAAGACGGTGTTATCCATGCTGTGATCAATGACGCTCGTACGTACTATCATTTCTCTTTGGACGTTTTGATTTGAAAGGTCTTCCCTTGCTTACCCAAATGCGATCATGCCGCCAGCCCCGTCCCCACACCCAGAGGCAGCGCAGGAGGTTGTGCTGAAGGGGCTCGCGAACCCAGCCAACACGCTGCTGTTGACGACGGGCCTGTTTCTCTACGGCCTGTGGACGCTCATGTACCACTACCCGCACTTGTTTTCGTGGAAAGCCGTCTTTATGCTCGCGGCGCTGAGTGCCGTCCACATCTCGGCGACCGTCTCGCGTCTCACGAGTTGACTGCAGAGTAGTATTTATGCATAAACTTCAGTTGCTGCAACTATCCAAGTACGTGGACGTTGGCGTTTTTTTTCTTTCTGACTCACAATCGCCTCGCGCTACTTCAACCGACCGTCACTCACTGTGAGTCCAGCAAAAAGGAATCGCAGAAACTGTACAGCATGGTGGAGCTGGCAGTAGGCAGCACAATTGAAAACAAAACCCGTCACTTTGTCCATATCCATGTAGTATTTATTCAACTGTGTAATATGCCGCGCGCGGCACTTCGGGTCTTCTTCCCGCCCGATTTATCTACGTCTGCTCAGGAAAAAGGAGGCGCCAGCGATCGCAGCAGCCGCAGCGGCGTAGTAAACCATGCCGAGGACGTTGTCGTTGTGGTGCCCAGCTCTCACGACGGCTCGCATGCCTGGACGAGACACGCGGTGCAACACGATCAAGCGAATGTACTTGTTGCCCCACATCCGGGCTCGCATCACCGCATCCTTGAGGTCGGTGTCCGTAAAGAGAAGAACCTACACCGAAGCGTATTAGTCAGACAATCCGCCAAATTCAATACGTCCGACAGGTGTTCGCGACTCACATGGTCTCCGTCGTCATCAATGTAGTGGACCTTGCGGATGGTGTAGTCTCCGAGCCGGTTCTGGACGTCCTTAATAAGCTCCTTGAGAGACTCGGCCGAGCTCGTGAACCGATGGTTGGCTCCATTCCAATCCGCCAGCTTGAATACAAATACGTCTGGACGTCGTTCTGTCTCGGCTGTCTCAGGCGACGTCGGATCTGCGCTGGTCGGATCATGCTCAGGAACAGGGTCGTCGCGAGAATGACTCCAGCTGAGTCGTCTTTCTGACGATGACAGCTCACTACCACTTCTCTCCAATTCCGATCGCTCATTGTCATCATCTTGTTCGCGAGATTCTTCATCGTCAGCTTCTTCACCCTCTGTCGATTCTTCGTTTGGTATGAACTGGTGACGTAACTCATTCCAGAGGGGCTGCACGTTTTCGTTCTTCGAAACCTGAAGCATCCCCATTTGCTGCACGATCGCACAAGTTGCTTGGAGGACGTCCACCAACCCAACAAGCTTCGCGTCGTCGTCAAAAACCGGCACGTGGAGGAATTTGCCGTTGTGCATGGTGTGAAGCGTTTCGAGAATCGTCGTGTTCAAGCGAGCCGAGAATGGGTTGGCCGTCATCACCTTCGAGAGCAAACAGTCCGTTGGATCGAGTTCCATGGCGACCACACGCCGCATCAGATCCTTAGACGTGAAAATGCCGACCATTTCTTCGTCATCATTGCACACCATCACAGCGCTAGTGTTCTTCGTCAACATCAGAATTGCTGCGTCAAGTGCTGTTGACGCTGGGTGCAAAGCAGGGACTGGAGATCGATCCAGCAAAATAGCAGACAGTGTCGGCAAAAAGAGCTGAGAAAATGAAGTAGTCAGAGATCTGTCCTCGCACTCAAAAAATGGCATGTGGATGCCAGTGCCACACCTTCTCTCGAAGCTTCTCAAACAAATTCTCTCGTGCACTGGATCGCATGTGCTGCTGCAACTACACAAGGGTTTAGCGATGCAAGTTGGACATTGATTTCCTATAGAGCTGAAGCTGCACCTTCTTGACGGCATCCTCGAGATTCTTTGAGTGCGCATTGTATTCTTGTTCGATTTTTGTGATCGCCTCGTACAGGCATTTTGCAATGTCGAGAATCCCAACAACTAACCACAGATAAAAAGAGCAAACGACATGAGCAAACCGGCACTTCCAGACCCATAAACGTAAATGGCGACGCACCTTTGTCGTTGTCTGCAACGGGAAGGTGACGGAACTGGCCCGAGACCATCTTTTTCAGGGCGTCAATAGCGCTGGCGTTGGACGCAACGCAGTGCGGGTTCGGGGTCATCACGTCGGCGACACTCGTGATCTTGGGGTCGCGCCCAAGCGCGACTACCTTGAAAGCAATATCCTATAGACGGACAAAGAAAGAATCGTGAGGTTCCCATCATTATGCATCACCACCTCAGCCAGCCACGTACTCGGTCCGTGAGGATCCCAGTCAATAGTCCGTTACGGTCGACCAGCAGCGTCGCGTCGGCTTTCTTCTCTACCATGGTCTTGACGCACTGCGCCACCGAGATCCGATCGCTCTGCAGCAATGCGGGCGAGGGGCGCAGTCGCTTCACGGTACGTTCGCCCAAGCGCATAGATTTCTTTGAGGAGGAAGAGGACGATGACGAGCGATGGCTGTGCGACCGATACGACGAGCGTCCGCTGCCATTGCCGCAGCCGCTGCCGCTGCCAGTACTGCTCTGACGACGCACACTGGACGCTGGCGGTGTGACTGCGTCATCCGACACCTCCACGACAACCTCGGTGGATGTAACAACAAGCGCCGGTCGCGGCGTAGTGTCGACGGGTGGCGGCGGCGGTGGTTGCTGCTCTCTCGCGGCGCGCGCCGCGGCCTCCTTCTCGCGCTGCTGCCTCGCCACTTTCTTGGTAGAGAACACAACGTGTTTCTTCATCTTGAGGTTTTTGTTCTCGTCTTGGTTTTTGTTCTGCGGGAGGGACACCGGCCAAGCGAGAGACGTACAATCCACGCCCTCGGTCTTGCGCCGGGTCTTCGTTCGGTTCTACGAGACTCGCTCCGTCACGACGCCGGCCCACGTGCCGCCGCGGGGGATGAAAAGCTGCGGTGTTTTCTTTCCTTGGCTGCTGTGGGAATGACGATGGAGAGAGGGCACGCGTCCCAAGGAACAAACACACAAAAGTCGTGTGCGTTCTCGTCACAAAAGTCTCGAGTTCTTTCAGTTCTCAGACACCGACCTACTGAGTTTGGGAAATCCAGCCTGAGTCATCCGGGAGAGAACCTACCCCTTTTCTCCCATGCAACCTTTCAAGCTCGCTTTTTTGCGAGGTGGCTTCGCTTTTTCTGTTGGATGGAAATATTTCGCGAGAACACTTTTCGGATCGTAAATTACCGATCGTAATGTCGTCATGTTCTCACCCAAATTGCTGTCATCTTTGGAGAAAGCTTTCCGCGTGATGCTCCATCAACTCGATGGGCTGACATCCGAAACTTTCGCTTGACAGCAGCAATGATGGACAGCAACCCACTTCCACACTGTACTCCTTGATGTTGTAGTTTGTACAATGCAGATGGAGTCTGCACAGACTCCTTCGACAGGAAACATGTGACGAATGGAAGGACTCGCCAGCCTCAGTGACTCACCGAGTCAGTTTGGCCCTCATTGATAAAAGCTTCACACGTACGCTGTAGAGTGTTTCACGAACGTGATGCTTTGGGGGTGAGATAACAAAGCCTTGGCTCGCCATCTCACAAACGCTGAAGCTCAGTGTACCTATAAGTTGAGTTTGTGCATTCAGAACGTATTGCCTGAGACGTGTGAGGACGTAAATTACGCTAGGTGCCCTTCGCGTCTCTTCCCACTACTGTACAGAAATAACAATGTTGAAGAAGCGTTCAGGTTTTTCAATCGCAATGGGTATTCAGAACCAGCTCCAACAAACCATCACACTGACGAGCAAGACACAGAGGTACGAACATAAGCAAGTCTCCTTCCTGCCCACGTGGTCGGATTTTCGCAATGGCCTCCAGATTTTGCTCGGTGTTCAAGAACGGTCGGATTCGCTTTGAATTATCAGTTGTTTAAACGGTCAAATGGCATACGACGACACCAGTGAGACAAGAATGTCCCGGAACGTTGGGACCAATGCACAAAAAGCAAGGTGGTTGGCCTTCATGAGATCGCTGAAAGTTTGTGCCCTGAAGAGTATTTTCTAAAGGATTTTACAATTCTATAAAATTTCATTTTGCCTGTGTTAAAAACACACATGAAAACTAAAGAGCAAAATATCCAGTTTAAACGGATATTATCTGGAACCAGAGAATCCGTTGATGAAAATCACGATTGAAGGACTCACCATCAGAAACAAAAGAGACAAGAACTAACGACAAGTATGGAGCAACCCCAGTACGAGGTTCCCGCGAACGCCACTGGCGGCGGTGTGCGCGAATTGACTCATGCTGAGGCTGAGGCACTGGAAGCGCGCGCGCATACGCTACAGGACGTGGTCGTCGTGGCGGCGCTGCTCTCTAAGGTGCCCAAGTTCCCGCTGGACGTGATCAACAACGTGCTGCTCTTCGCGGATTTCCTAGTCACATTCGAGGCAACTACACAGGAGCAGCGCCACGGAGAAAGCAACATGAATGCCATGTATCTAGAACTGCGACTACCCGCAGCGCGCGAGCTGGAGCAGTTGCTGCCCCCCGGTGTCACGGTTGCTCTCAGATGTGTGGAACTGGCGGTCAACTGCGCGTCCCACGACCAAGGCTGGGCAAGCACAGACAACGAGCACAACGGAACGTATAACGCGTCGTATACGTGGACTGAGGTCGCAGTTGTCAAGCAGGACGAGGACAGCGAGCCCGTCGAGGTGGCGCGGCAGCCGGTGACTAGCAACGTGCGCGCGGACCGCACTACTCGCCACCACGTCAAGCTCTTCAAAGACCGCGACGGACTCACTAGCCACATTGCGCTTGGCGACACTGTCCAGCTGATCCTCCGCTCCCAGTATCCCGGATGGGGCAACTGGGCCAGCTACGGGCGGCTGCGCGCGCGGTTCGCGCTCGAAGTAGAAGAGGACGCGCAGTTTGCGCTGGTGCAGGTCGCTGAGCTGCTCGCCCGTGAAGCCGACTGGATCGCTCGCTTTACTGGTGGCGCCGGAGACTGTGTCATCCACTGAGCAGGTGATGTCATGGTGATAAATGCATCGTCCTTATTGCTGTTATTTTCCTGTGGTTAAACTTCGGCTAGCTGGAGCTTGTTGGGGATCAGTTCGGTCGGTGTGTGCATGGACCTGAAGCCGATCTGAGGGACACCAGCGTCGGCTTCGCTGTCTCCGTCAATTGGATTGCGCGTCCACGTATAGATCCCCAGCCCCACCAGCATTATCACCATCGCGCTCCACGTGTAGACGTCCAGCGTCTCGTCGAGCGCTTGGCGAGCCATCGCCATCAGATACACGCTGGAAAACAGCAGCGAGAGGTTGTAGATCGTCGACTCGGTGGCCTTGACGAGTACAAACACTGCCGTGTAAAACGCAAACATGCACAGCACGTAGCCCAGCACGAGCAAAAGCGACTGCGTGTCCCAGCGCGCAGCGGCGATCTCGTCACGCTCAAAGAGCAGCACCTGGACCATAGAGTAGACAGCACCCCACGCCCCCAGCTTGCCCAAGGAATCGATCGTCGCGTCGAGGCCGCGAATCTGGACACACCACTGGTTGATGACCGTCGAGCCGGCGTACAGCATGGCGGCCACGACGGCCAAGCTCCATCCGTATACCTCATCCTCGGAGCCCAGTGCGTGTGCGTCCTGTCGAGCGTAGCAACCCATCACCAGGACGATCGCGCCGACGAGCGTGATCAGGCAGCCAATGCAGTGCTTGCACTTGAACGACGCTCGGAACGCAAAGACGGTCAGCGTGAACACGAATGGCACGGCGAGGTTGAGCGTGAGTCCGGCAGTCGAGAAGGAGATGTACAACAGAGAGGTGGTCGCACAGATGTTGGCTTGCACATCGATGGCTGCGAGAATCGGGTAGAGCCACCACTTGACGGTACTGTTGCGCTTCGTCGATGCGCAAGCTGTCGGTGGGAATAGCCACCCGCAGAGCAAGTACACCGCTGCCAAGAGCACGTACAAGCACGCGTTGAGCAGGATGGGCGTGCTCACATTTCGGTATACGAGGCGCTTGGCCATGACCAGCGCCATGAGGCTGAACAGCGAGACGACTTGGCCGCATAGAAAGTTCTTGGTCGCTTGGAGTCGGAGGTTCATGGTGTGCAGATGCTGGGTGATTCTGCTATGGACTCGCGCCCCGCTACGAAGCTCCGTCCGTGATCTTGGCTCTCGTTGTAGAGATGGATGGATAGATGTTCCAAAATATCACCACCTATCCATCCACTCACCTCTCAATTTGAATGCATCGAAAAGATGGCGGTAATCGCTGCTTTTAGGCCGCATTTCCCTCGATCGCATGGGCATTTTTTTCCAAATCAAATCTTCATGGGACGTGGAGCGGATCCGAATTTGAAATCCTGTGACGATAACAGCTCTCTGATGGTGGTACAGCCACAGCCACGACATACGTAGCGTCGTATGGCTGGCTTCTGCTAGAGCTATACAAGTTGCAAGGGGGAGGAGGCAGTGGAGGTATTTTCAGTGCAGCCTTCATTCCCCCACCATCGCAGAAATTCTTCACTTCATATCTTTCTCTGACCATTTCAACATCACTGTCTCACATGCCTGATACAAACCGCTCACTTCGGTTCATATCATAAGTATGTCACTATTACGGGGTGGTCTCCATTTAAATGGCACGATCCAAGCAGCAAAAATCAAGCCAACATGGAGGTTCGTGAAGCCGTGATCGTGAGCAACCTCGTGCGTCTGCAGGCGCTTTTGGACAGCGGCGCGAACCTGGACGCCAAGGACGAGGACGAGCGCACGCCGTTGCATTGGGCGGCGGGGAATGGCGCGCTGGAGGTCGCGGAATTCCTCGTGACAAAGGCGAACGCGCGGCTGGACGTGCAGGATGACGCTGGCTGGACGCCGCTCATGAGCGCGGCCTCCGCTGGCCACAGCGAGATCGTGAGCTTGCTACTCAGTCGGTGCGAGTGATGAGGAGATTCTAGGCGGTAACACTGGATTCTGATATAAAGATGGCGTTTGTATGGGTAGCGGCGCCGACGCGAACATTCCGAACGAGAACGGGCAGCTACCGCTGCACTACCACAAAGGCCGCCAGCAAATCGCCGAGCTACTGCTAGACTACACCAAGAACGTCAACCACGCGGTGAGTATCAGAGAATTTGGACTGGTGGAGCTACTTACTAAGAATGATTCCTTTTACGACCCAGGACCACATCGGCAACACGCCGCTGATGCGCGCGATTTGCGGCAAGCCCAGCCGAGAAGTGATCGCTATGCTGATCGACCGCGGCGCTCGCCTCAGCACGCGAGACAAAGCAGGTATGATATACAAGCTGAAGAAGAACGACAAGCGATGGCCCTATGCACCGGTGAGAACTGTGGGTCTAAATTCTTGAAATCCCACCTGTGTAGGCAACACGCCGCTGCACCTCGCGCTCCACGAAGGCCACGAAGACATTGCGCGGTTTTTGGTCGAAAACGACGCGGATCCGATGGCCAAAAACGACAGCAATGTGCGCTGCATCGACCTCGCGCGGACGGCGCTGCGTGCGGAAATGCAGAGTCTACAGGAAAAGAGACAGCCGTGAGAATTCGGCGCGTGTATCAACAGAAAGCGTTTAACACGTTTCGATTTAGTCGTCTCCTTCCTATCCGAGTTGGTTTTGAGGTGTTTTATCGCGACTAGCAATAGTGGCATGGCAGTGGACTTGCCGCCACACGAGCTCAGTGCGGTGGTCGCCCGAAGTGATCGATCGTCATCGCCTTGATCAACAGTCCTTCCAATTGGCTCGAAATCTCCGAGCCAAAATCGTCACTGCACGCATTTCGGATTAGCTGGAGGGCATTCCAGTAGCTATTGTACGATTTGTAGTAGAGAGAACGTAAAAAATCGGGATGTAGAGCTTGGTTGATCAATAATCATGACGATGACACACTGCTGGAAGCTCGCAGGAACACACTTGAACGTTCCATCGACAAGAACTTGCACGCGGTCACACGTGATCATTGGGACCAATGCTGGATGCACCCAGCCGATCACTCGGTCAATAGGTCGCTTACTTCGACCCTCACTCGGAGGGTTACACCACATTCGATGAAACTGGAAAAAATAGAGATCCGTGCATTTGATGAGCGACAGCGGCGGTGTCTCCACTTGTCCATGAATCGAGCTCCATAGTACGTCGAGCGCACATTGTGAAAGCGTTTGATCACCTGCTTTCGTGACAGCCCTCTCACAATCGGTACTCGTGAGCTGTACAGAATTTTTGCTGACGGATTCCCACGCATCTTGAGGGGTCATGGCTTGGGTTGTGGCAATGGGATCCACTTCTGCCTTCATGAGGTGACGAACGTTGGCATTGGCGTTGCCCACCTGGCCGCTGCTTTGCCCAACTTGGATGCGACGCGAGCACAAATGGGGAATGTGGTTCTCGATATCATAATCCATTGTTGCGGTTAAAAATCTAAACGCGCGGGGCATTTCTCAGAACGGTAAAAACTGCATCGATAGGTAATCTTGACTTCCGTAATATTCGCCTCGTGTACTCGTAGCCCTCCAATACACCATGGTTCTGCCCGTGCGCTTGCTCTTACCAGCAGGATGGACTTGGTTATTGGTAGACGTCAGCCAGCTTGGACGCTGTGGGCGAGCTATCGATGCTTCGGCAAGATCTCGAGTCACCTCGACTGTTGAGCGGATTTCGCTGGCGCGAGCAAGTCGATGCCAGTCAAAACGCTCTGCTGAAGCACTCGAGAGTCTTCCTGCTCGGCGATGAAACAAAGCGGACAAGTCGGCGATGGATGGAGCCGCACGAGAGTGATCAGCTGGCGCTCTCGACGCACGCGGAGTATCACGCGACCGAGAGCGCAACTGAGAGCGCGAACGCGAACGTGAACGCGAGCGACGACTGACCCGAGAGCGCGAGCGTGAAAGTGAACGCGAGCGACGATATGCACGAGGACGAGAACGAGAGCAACGCCAATGGTGGTCGTTTCCGTGGAACATGACTTCGGTGGAGGGAGTGCGGTCGAAAACTCTCTAGACCAAGTACGGTTTCGCGATGGCGACAGAGCTCCAGAACGAGCTCGAGAGTGAAACGCGGATGGGAGCTTGACCGAGAGCGCGAACAACCACGAGAACGACAGCGGTGACGAGTGCGGGAGCCCGAACGAAGGCGGTAGCGAGATCGAGAGCGGGAACGCGAGCGTGAGTGAACGGGTTCTTGACCGCGGGAGCGCGAGTGCATGTGAACGTGTTGTCGATCGCGTGAACGACCGCGGGCTTCGGATGGTCGATGCTGAGCTATGTCGCTCTGGAGGCGAGGGTGCCGAAGCGGTGGTGGTGATGAGCTGTGCTAACGATACAACGAAGGGTAATGCGATCGAGATCGTGACGACTCTGATCATGAAAACGAGCGCTGGTCGCCATCAGCCTGTGGCACTGACGATGGTGATCGTTGCAGACGCGCAAGCTCAGTCGATGGAATTACTTCTGGAGACGCGAACCGCCAGGGTGAAGACGACGAGCGCCAGATAGGCGATGCAGCGTCTGGTACGCCAGTTCCTGATGAAGAAGCGGATCGGCTACGAGCCGAGCGACCCCAAACCGCATCATGGTCTCCAGTCGTGACCAGTAAGACAAGTTGGTGTTGATTCTGTTTGATGTCACAGGTGGAATGAAGGATCTGGGCCATCCGTTGTGGCGAGGTGACCTATATGTGGCCTGAAAAAAACTCACGTGACCAAGGGCATGAATTAGAAACAGGTGTGATCTGATCTCTGATTGATCTGAATTAGCCGCTTCCGAGGCGCCGGGCTGGGGCTTGGCCGTAGTGTGGGAGGCGAGGGAAGCCACGCTCTGCAGGCCGTAAGGAAATGTCGTAGGCCGCGTCCACCGGGCGTGGTATTGTAGATGGGTCGGCCGCACGTGATCGCGGACGCGAGTGCTCGGCTCCGAAGCGCGGAGAGTGCTTCCGCCTTCGACCATGGCGCTATCCCGTCTGCCAGTCCTTGCCTCCAGCTCTGGATTGTCTGGAAGCAGCTGATGACATGAGAGCGCCGAAAGCGTCGTACGAGATCGTGGAGGGCAGTTGCCATAGGCTGCTTGCGGTTAGCGTGCGCCACGAATGGCCATGCTCGTGCAGGGTGGATGGGAGGCGCAGACTGAAGACAGCGGTGCGGAAGGCGGCCTGCTGATCCGGCGAGTCCAGGCATCATAATCCCAGCTGACTTCAGAAATCTCTGACGGTCTCCCAGAGCACCACTGCTGCAGGGCAATGTCACATGATGTGCCTTGTACCAGCTAGACGAGTCTGACGTGGGGCAATGGGGACAGCCTCTGTGTAGATTGACGTGGTCCCATCCTGAGCGGCGTGCACCTTTGATCTTAATTAGGAGCGTCCTCTGGCAGCTGGTGCTGTGTGGGAGGTGTGCCACTCTGTGCCACCTGAGCTGACAAATCGCTTTGGCAATCTGTTCATCCTCAAAGGCGTCTCAAAAAGCACGTTTAATGGATATTCCATCGCATTTCGAGTGCGCACATTAACCTTAGGCAATAATAATAATAAGAGAAACACGGGCTCCTGCGGGGCTTCATGTGCGCTTGGCTATCATAAAAGAATCTACCACTTGATCGCTTAGTAGATGTCATCCTGCTCAGGACCGTTCACTTTCTCGTTCGTGTCCAGCTGCTTGGGGAGCTCGCTGTGTGCGAGCTCCTTTATGTGGTGCACGAGCAAGATGGCGCTGCAGTGCGTGAACAGCTGTCGCCACGCGTCCTCGATCTCCAGCGTCCACTCGTCGTCCGACGCCGCGCGCATGGCATAGAGCAGAGCATTGCCCAGCGCGTTGAAGTAGTCGAGCTTGACGCCAAACCGCAGGTGCGTCTTGGTCAGCGCCAGGGTCGTCTCCATCACGTGCTGATTGGCCAGGATGGACCGCATGCCGGCACTGATGTGGACCAGCACTTTGCTGCGGACGTGCATCGAGGACCGGAACACGGGCTTGAGCTCGGGCGAATGTTGGTCAAGGTACTGGTAGAACGCGTCGTACAGTACCGTTATCCGCGACTCGCAGCCGTTCTTGGGCGCGGTCGACGCCTGGCGGCCTGTGCTAGCTGCACTGCTCTGGTTGGAGCACGTGGAGCGACTGGACGGCGTCTGTTTAAACACGGCGTTCCAGTGGTTGGCTGCAATCTGGCGATGGGCCTCGGTGGAGACCTCGTAGATGCGAAAGTCAGGAAGATACTTGTCGACTGCTTGGATCTGCTCCCGCGTGAGGCGTTTGTCAGAGCCATGGAACGGGAACAATTCCCCCATCGTGCTGCCACAGGCGCCCATCGTTGCTACCACGGGGCTGGCGGGTGAATGGCCAATGTGAGAGGCAGCCACTGGACCACTTCACATTGGAGCTCGTACGTTCGGCCAACATGACGCTGTCGGTGCCGTACTTGAGCCTGGAGGGCCCCTGCTAATCTGCTGGTCAGAACGTGAAGTGTGCTGTGTGTGAAAGACATGCAACGATCCCACGAGAGATCTGGAGCCATGCTTCACAGATGCTACCACCTCCCCAAGCAGCACCATTGCATTCTCATTCTTCACGCAAAGATCTGCTGATTTGAATCTGGTCGTGCGGTTCAGTTGATGGACGAGTCTAATTCCAGATCCTCGGTGGTGCACATCCCAGATCGGACTGCTACCTCTGTTACCCTTTGCAAACAGCTTCAAGTTGATCCCGATCTTCCGTGATGGCACCTCGTCTTTGCCAGCGAATCTCAAGAACAATCGATTTTTGTAAGATGATACCCTTTTGTGGTGCTCTAATGTTGAAGCGCGTCAAACCTGGGTCTGACGATAGTCGTGTCTACGACAAGATGCTGAGAGCATGGGGATAAGACCACACTCGCAAGACTTGGATCCTCGCGTACCACGGATGAGTATAAAGCCCGCGAGAGTTTGAAGAATGGATCCATGGAGAATGCGCGACCTCCAGTGGTTCACTGCCAATGTTTCGTTCGTCAAGGCTTCCGTTGCGTGGATCGCCTTGAGCCTTTTCTTTCTAGACGAGCCAACGTTCGGCACTCGTTGGTGGCTCTCGATGACGAATGAAATCAGAGCCGTTCTCATGATCACCATCAATGCACTCTTTGGCCTCTAGAGAAGCTATGGCTCCGCAGATAGAAAACATTCTGAAGTTTCAAAAACCGTGGTGAGCTACTTGATGGCTCCCTAGATCTCTCGACGGCGTCTCGTTTCGTTCAATGCAGAGAGTGGTTCTATGAAGCGATCTAAGTTCGCCATATATTCTTGTTCGTTTCTCTTCTCTTCTCAACTCCACCCAACTCCACTACTTCACCTTGCAATTAGAGAGCATTGACCGTTCATAGCTGCGTGCCTGACCGTGAAATACTGCAGTCCATAGGATTAATTGGACGTGTTACCTTTGATGCACGAAGTTCTGTGCTAGCTGTTGGGTCGGAATCAGTTGGAAATGCGACTTCTTGCTCCGTGAATTTCGGGTCTGTGGTTGCTAAAATATTACGGCAGAATAGCCGCTATGTGATCTCGTATGGTGCTCTCGTTCCCTCAGTTGGCGGTTGCAACCGTCGACGACTGACCGACATGCTTGGACGACATCATCTTCTTCTGGTGGACCATGAGCATCGCGCTGCAGTGCGTGAAGAGTCGTCGCCACGCGTCCGCCACTTCGTCGGTCCACGCGCCTTCCGAAACGATCGCAATCGCACTTAGCAACGCCTTGCCGAGCGGATTGAAATGCTCGAGCTGGACGCCAAATTGCAAGTGCGTCTTGGTCAGCGCCGCCATCTTGTCGGCTACGTGCTCGCTGGCGAGAATCGAGCGCATGCCGGCGCTGATGTGGACAAGCACCTTGCCTTTGACGCGAAGAGAAGACCGGAAAAGCGGCTTGAGCTCGGGCGAGTGCTGGTCCAGGTAGCTGTAGAAATGGTCGTACAGCAGCCCGATCTTGGAGCCGGTTTGCGTGTTGGATGCGGTTGCCGTTCGGTCCGAGCTTTCACATTTGGGATCGCGCTCACTCACTGGCTTGACGCTGATTTTGTTGGTGCTGTAGGAGCGCGAGACGCGAGAGACTGAGTCGCGCGCCTCGCTGAACACGTCGTGCCAATGTGACGACGCGACCTGGCGATGGAGCTCGGTGGATTGGTCATAGATGCGAAAATCGGGCAGGTAGAGATCGATCATGTGGATCTGCTCCTTGGTGAGCTTGGATCCACCCGTGAAGTTCGCGAAGGCCGCAGCAGGCGCCCCAGCGATGCTGACGCAAGCCCCCATTGTGGTGTTCGGATCGATGTTCGGATCGACGCAAAATGCCGATTAGACTACTAAAGCTCACTGTATATTTCCAACAGTGGGAAGCGAACGTCACGCTCTGGTCGGGGCTGTGGCACGCACGGCGTGTTGGAAGGGGAGCACAAATAACTGTCTCGTATCCCCCCACCAAACGCAGCCAACCGATAGTATTCTCCTTAGGGAATAAGACAGAGGAAACACCTCACCCAGTCAGGTAGTAGCTTTTATAATCTGAAGACTAAAAATTTCTGGCTCGGTACAGCACTATTTTTACCTGTTGCTTTATCTCTGACCCTCCTGGGTGTGTGCGCGTGTTTTTATCAACAGAACGAGACTGTTGCATGAGGAGCACAATCCAGTGACCCCGTGGTGATGCGGTCTACACGCGTGGAAGCTCAGTTAAAATTTATTCTATTGTTAGAGCAGATGACACTGTTTGGAAACTGAGCTCCGCTATCTACACAGGCGAGTGAACGTCTGACTGAGGCAGTGTGTGATCCGAGGTTCATCCGAACGGCCGGCCGCGAAGCGAAACATGGCTGGTTCGTTCCAACTCCATGCTTCACTTTGCATCTTGGAACGTGTTGTTTCGTTTCACGGTCAAAAATCGAGTAATGACATAATGTGGACCACATGATTCCCAAGCATGTACCGCTTTGGCTGGTACAGGTTTCCATTGCATGCAGCCTCCATCCAAATCACACAGAGGGTACATTCTCCACTAGCGTAACCATTTTGATACCCTCGCTGTGGGCCAGAGCGTACCCTCTCCACCAACCATAAAAGGAAATATCGAGTAGAATACTACTCGCCACCATGGACGCTTCCTCCGCGGCGCCGCTGGCGACGAGCAGCTACTCGTCCCGTGTCGGGCTCAGCAAAGTATGGAAGACGGTCAAGTCGCACACGGGCATCTACACAGGCGGCAAGACCGAGCTCTTCTACGACGCGCACGGCCGCGCACTCATGGCGTGCATGCTGCAGGACGACGTGGCCATCGTGGACGCCATCACGGGCGAGCTCCAGCGCACGCTGCAGCAGGACGTCGAGGACGAGGAGACCAAGGAGAGCTTGGTGGTCTTCGCCGTGCGTCCGGGCCGCAACCAGCTCGTCACGGCCGGCCGCAACCTGCTGCTGCGGCTCTGGGACCTGGACACGTTCCAGTGTGTGCGCACGATCAAAGCCCACCAGACGCCGGTGCTGGCCATGGACTTTGACCCGTCGGGCACGCTGCTAGCCACGGGCAGCAGCGACCGCACGGTCAAGGTGTTTGACATCGACAAGGGCTTTTGCACCCACAACTTTCGCAAGCACGCGGGCATCGTGACCGTGGTCAAGTTCCACCCGGACGCCAAGCGCCTCCATCTCGTTTCCTGCAGCGACGACGCGACCGTGCGTGTGTGGGATCTGTTCTCGCAGCAGGAGCTGGCCTGCATCCAGGACCACATGAACCCGGCGACCTGCGTCGCGTTCTCCTCGGACGGGTACACGCTGCTCACGGCCGGCCGCGACCGTGTGGTCAACTTTTGGGACCTGCGCGACAACAAGCTGCGCCAAACCGTGGTGGTCCACGAAGCGATCGAAGGTCTCCAGGTCTTGCCGGCGTCGTTTAGCTGCGTCTCGTCGCGCCAGCCCAAGAAGGACAAGGATGACAAAGCCATCTACTTCGTCACGGCCGGCGAAGAAGGCGCGCTCAAGCTCTGGTGCCTGGGCAGTGCCGGCGTCTGTCAGACGCTCGCGAGTGTGACGTCCGAGGCTGACTCGCTGCGTTTCACGGCGCTGATGCTCAGCCCCAAGCGCAAGGAGCTGGTCGCCGTGTCCTCGGACCAGAACTTTCTCGTGTTCAACGACAAGCTCGAGCGCACGACGCAGATCATCGGCTTCAACGACGACATTCTCAACCTCAAGTACGTGCCCACCGCGAACGGGCTACCGTCCAAGCGTATCGCCGCCGCGACCAACTCGGACCAGATTCGCCTGATCAACCGCGACACGCTGTCGTGTGAGTTGCTCTCGGGCCACACGGACATTGTGATGGCGCTGTCCATCTCACCCGACGGGAAGTGGCTAGTGAGTGCCTCCAAGGACCGCACGGCCAAAGTGTGGGACCTGGAGACCCACGAGTTGGTCGCCACCTGCCCAGGTCACACAGAAGCGCTCGGTGCGATCGCTATCTCGCAGAAGGTGGCGCACTTTTCCATGGGCCTCGCGTATTTCGTCACGGGCAGCGCCGACAAGACGCTCAAAATGTGGAGCCTCAAGCCACTGGCGCCAGCGTACACGCAGACCAACAAAGCGTTCGACGTCAAGTCGATTGTGACGCTGAGCGCTGTGAAGGCCCACGACAAGGACGTAAACGCTATCGCTGTGTCGCCCAACGATCGCCTAGTGGCCAGTGCCTCGCAGGACAAGCTCATCAAGGTGTGGTCCACCAACGACAACAAGTCGCTCACATTGGTGGGCACATGCCGCGGCCACAAGCGCGGCGTCTGGGCCGTCGAGTTCTCTCCCGTGGATCAGTGTATCGCCTCGGCCGGCGGCGACAAGACCGTCAAGGTGTGGTCAGCCAAGGACTTTTCGTGCCTCAAGACCTTTGAAGGCCACACGGCGTCGGTGCTGAACGTGCAGTTTGTGTGCGCGGGCATGCAGCTGCTCTCGGCCGGCGCCGACGGGCTCGTCAAGCTCTGGACCATCAAGAGCAACGAGTGCGAGGCGACGCTGGACAACCACATGGACAAGATCTGGGCGCTGGCGGTCGCCAAGGACAGTTCCGAGGTTGTGAGCGGCGGCGCCGACTCGACCATAAACGTGTGGCGTGACTTCACGGAAGAGGAGGAGCAGAACGCACAAGAGGAGCGCGAGAGTAAGCTGCTGAAGGAGCAAGAGTTGTTCAACTGCCTGCGCAACGACAAGCTGCTGGACGCGGTCCAGATCGCTTTCGAGCTCGGCCACCCAAACCGCCTGCTGACAATCTTGTACGACTTGCTTAACGGTCCGCGCGACCAGGACTTTACTACGATCCCGGGATCGGATAAAGGTGTGAAGCCGGACTTTGAGACGTTTTCTCCGGAGCTGATCTTCGCCAAGGTCGTGACCAGCCTGACCACGGAACAGCTCAAGACTCTGTTTGACTGGATCAAAGACTGGAACACGAACGCGCGTCACACGGCGGTCACACAGGCGCTGCTCTCCACGGTGCTGCGTGAGATCCCGCCGCAGAAGCTCAAGCAGATCGAGAACTTTGGTCGCACGCTCGAGGCGTTGATCGCCTACAGTGAGCGGCACTTCCAGCGCGTCGACCGTATGCTGCAGAAGAGTTATCTGGTCGACTTTAGCGTCGTGTCGATGAAGAACTTGCTGCCTCAAGCAGAAAAAGAAGATGAAGAAGCAGAGGACGCGCCGATAGACGACTCGGACTCGAGCTCGGAAAGCGAAGAAGAGTCGCGAACCAAGCGCAAGCGCCACCGCACGCGTCCCAGTCAGGCCAAGAAGCTGCGTGCGTAAATAAATAGAGTTTCTACTGTTAATCTTGTATTCGCTGACTCATTACCATATTAGGATGCATGCCGTCGACTGGATTTGCAGCTGGACGATGAGGTGTTCCTTGCTTGTGAGGCGCCTTCTTTGCCGTCGTCGTCTTATTCATTTCCATTCGAGGCGTCATCGCGATAGATCTTCATCACGGTGAGAAACAGCCTCTCGAGCCCTGCATCCCGACACAGCGCCGCCGCCTCTGACATGGCGGTCTCTGGAAACTCGCAGAACGCTCGCGGCAGCAGACGCATCGCGTCGAGCGAGCGGCCAGTGGACACTGGCTCGGTCTGCTCGCCGCGCACGACCATCTGCTTCCAGCGCAAATGCTGCAGACGCCTCACGTACTCCTGCGCGTCCCGCTCGTCGCCCTCGACGATCACGACGCCCGGCCATCCAATCTTGCTAAAACCGCCGAGCGCGAGCTCGCGCGCCCACTCTTTCAAGACGCGGCGCTTGCTGGACGCGATGATGTGGTGGAAGTAGATGGCTCGACGTCCCACCACTGCGGGTGTTGGCGGCTCGGGCGTGCTTTCTAGCGAAAGAGAGCTCATCGCTGCGCTGTCGTTGTGGTTGCTCTGTTGGGTAGGCGCTCGCTGGGCAATCGCGATCTCCAATGTGTCGGCCATGCACTGGTACAACTGCAGCGTGACCATCTCCCCGTCGTTGCCCGTCGCGATGCACGCGAGTTCGGTCTGCAGCTGCTCCATGACGGAGCGAGGCAGCCATGGGCACCGGACAACAAAGTTGACGTGGGCTTCAATGGGGTACGCGGGAGGGTACGTGACCTCGAGCTCCGGTACAGTACCGTCGACAGCGAACTGTTTGAACAAGATGGAGAACTCGAATCTCGACGACGGCGGCGTTGCTGCCGCTGTGCGGACGATGGATAGGTAGCCCTCGTACTGATCTTTCAGCTCAATTTCGTAGCGCAGCTCGTCTTTCTCTGGGAACATGCTGAGCACGCACGAAAATTCGTCCATTTGCTGCTGGATCGCATCGTGCTCCATTGGTATGATACTGGATTGGATTCCATTGTGTGTCATATAGTCCCTCGCAATGGACTGAATCTGTCCCGTGCGACGTGAGAGAAATGCATTGAGCCAAACTAGAATTGAGGCTGCCATCTCCAGAGCGAGGAGCTAAGCAATCGATCTCGCCGGCTTGTACGTCATCGTCTACTCGAGGTGTACTCACTCTGCCAGTTGGTCGATCTCGAACTGGTGCAGATCGCGTGTCTTGCATCGCAGTTTTCATCTCGCAGCTGATGCGTTGACAATTCAAGTTCCACTTTTTTTGGGTCAATCCGCAGCAGGTGGAGTCGCGGCGTCGGGGCATTTCTGTCGCCACTGGCATCCACAAACTCGACCATTCGCTTCACCGCCCACCTGCTGACACCATGAGGTAGATCTGCCATTGCATATGACCCAGGTGTGACTGGATTCGATACAAGATCGACAACGTCGCGAATGCATTGGCTGGGGTGATACTATATCGGCCTTGATTGACACTAGTACGGCGAACGAGCTGGCGAGGATCACTTCGGGGAGCACGATCGGAATGGATCGCCAAACTGCCTCGAAATTGTGCATCTGTCGAGACAGCGCACGCTCGACCTCGTGCTGCGCGTGAATTTTGTCCAAGAAGCGGCTTTCCCACGCGTGGAGTTTGATGCTCTGGATGGTCCTGAAGCACTCGCTCGTGACCTGGAGGCGCCGCGCTTGGTACTTGTGCAGCCGCTTGGCGATCATCTTGTTGAACTTTTTGAACATCAACGAGACCACGAGCAGTGCTGTGGCGGCGAGCACGCTGCCCAACACGGCGTCACCGATGATGTAGTAGAGCAGCGA